>JANHMN010000031.1:1003015-1038842 GCA_030674055.1 Rhabdomys pumilio | reverse complement strand
AGAGAGAGAGAGAGAGAGAGAGAGAGAGAGAGAGAGAGAGAGAGAGAGAGAGAGATCAGTCCTTCCTCATGTATCTATGGAAGCTCAGCTTTGAGTAGAGATAAAGCACGCATAAATCTTGACTGAAAGGCCACAGTTGATGCCAAACAAACAAGCCATGAAGAAGGCATATGTGTGAGCCGGTTGTATACAGTCACAGTTCTTGCTGCTTCAAACACAGCTCAGGTCTTAAAGCAACTGTTTTGTAATCATCCAAAACAGGATTTACATACATGGAAGACTAAGTCACTGAGCAAACTACTTACAACTTCTTGATTTTTTTAAAGTAAAAAAATCTTAATATTATAGTTTTAACGGAATGAAATCAATATTAGACTCTGTTTTTAGTCTGAGACATATTTTCTTTTTCTCCCGCAGAAAGCACTTTAGTCAAAAATATACTCCAATGTACGATCTTCATGCATTGGCCCCACCTGTTGAGTAGTCTAAAGAAAACTGTCCAGAGAAGCAACTGGTAATTACAAATACACAAACCACTGAAGGAGTAGTTTGGATGAGATGAGAGATGTTGATGGGTATAGAGGTTACAGAACTTCTAGGAGATGGAGCCTTGCTGGAGGTGAGAAACAAAATATTTTGGGTTCAGACTCCATCCTAGAGAGCCTGACCTAAGTTTGAACTCAAGTAAGCTATCAGGCCGGTACTTAGCACCAGTTGTTTTCCAGGTTACCCTCAACAGATCCAGTGTCGAGCACCAGTCTCTAGGTTATTCCTGCAACAAATCTGCACCCCCAGGTTACAAGCCTGCCCCTGCCTAACAACCACCAATCAGGAGGAAGGCAAAAGTCAAGTTTATGGCTTGACTCCCAGCGTCAGCCAATTATGTTAAAGGCCACAATATTCCCCCACCCCCAACTAGATGCTTGCCAGGCTAGGATCACTCACTCTTCGCTGCCATTTTTTATAAAACCTTGTCCCTATGAGGATGGATGTTTGGGGCTTTTCCCACCAGAACCCTCCTGTGGGTCAGCAGTGAGTTAAACCCAAGCTCGAGCTTATAATTAAAGGCCCTTCCGTGACTGCATCGGACTGGCTCCTGATTGGTCTTTGGGGGCTCACGAATGCTTCCAGGTAGTACAGAGGAAGGTTGACACTGCAGGTGGGCTTTGAGGATTTATAGCCTGGCCTGACTCCTGTAGCTTCTCTGCTTCCTCTAAGCATATGAAATGTGATCCTAACTGCCAGGTTGGCCTCCAACTGGACCTGCCGCCTCTTTTCCTTCCCGTGATATAAGGCAAAATAAACCATTTTCTCCTTAAAATTGCTTTTCTGTCAAAGGTATTTTATCACACTAACAAATAATACATTTTATTTGATACCACATCGATCGATTAATATCAACCTTTCAATAAAACCCAGCAAACTAGTGATTAAATGCTAAAATATGGCATCGTTATTAAGAAATCTGAAAGTCAGTGTGCACTCTTATAGGACTAACAAGACTATTGCCTTGTGGGCATGTGTGTGATATCTCTGTGGCTCAAGTGTCTAATCTCTGTGTTTCTCTTCCATAGTGTAGAGAATATTCTGGAAGCAGCTTCCCATCGACACACTAAATTTTGCAGGAATCATTGCGTAAGATGAGTCATGAGCTGCATAAATATCCATCAGCGGAAGATGCATGTGACACTTCCGGGGCAAGGTCGCTTTAGTAGAGAAAGTGTGCACATCTTTTCCCATGTTTTAAAGAAGATGCAAAGACCTGACATCAGTAAAGCATAGTATGTAGGCAGAACACAACCACCTGTTCTGTAAACATTTTTAATGGAATGAACCATGCTCTGTCATTGTCTATGGCTGCCTTCTGGGCTAGAGCTACAGGCTTGGGAAGCCATTTCATCCAGCCCTTAGAGTGACTCTAGAGTGACTTAAAAGAAGAATGTATGAGTGGAATTACTATGGGTACTGAGCTGGCTAATGTCCCAGGTTAGCAAAATTAAGATTTTCTAGTTATTGTTTCTATAGGACCTACTAAATGACACATTTTTTCTTTTCTATTTGTACTGGGTAAAAATTTACTGGAGTAATTTTCTCATGATCGACCTCTGGAATGTTGGCGTCTTTTCTAGTCTACAGTAAATAATAAGTCAAACCAACAGGTGTACACCTCAAGAAGAGAACCTCCAGGGGATATCTGTCTCCTCTATGTCCATCATCTCTAGAAACACACAAAATAAAGTCTGTGGGGCGGTGGGCTGTGAGAAGCAGCTGGGTGCTTGATTGAGCATAAGCCTGGAACTCCAGACTCTTATTGGACAGCAGGAGATCGGCTCTGCTCCCAGGCCCTGGTTCTTTTCATTTAGCTTCGGCTCTCCACAACCATTTCCACATAGAAGTCTATAGCTAATAGTCAGGAGGAACAGGCCTCAGGCCCTAGAGAGATTTACATACTAATGGGGTACCTGAAGGCCAGAGGGTGGAGCCTGGTTCTTCCCCAGCCCTTTCCCCTTTTCTACCTCTCTATTTAACTCAGGTCTGCCCTGGGTTTCAGGGGGCGTCCATCCACCATTCGCCATGACATTAAAGCCTGTAAAAATCCATGGACTTTCTTGTGTCATTGGGACTGTGCCGTGAAGAACCATGGAGCCACATTTGCTGTGCCTAACTTCCCCATAGAGGAACTTTCAGTGTTCCCAGCCTCTTTACCCACAGCCCAGTGTGAGGAACCCCCAGCAGTTCTAGCCACAACTACCCACAAAAGTCTTTTGTGCATTTTAAAGTTTGGATGGTCTTGGGAGAATCCTGAACAAAAATGGTGTAATTAATTGAATACTGAGCGCTCATCTCCAGTGACTTGTTCACACAGACCCAACTGTAGAGTACTGGTATTCTGGAGTAGTAGATGTGTTTATTTTTCTAACACATAAGATATCAGATCTTTAGCTCTCAGTTTGTTATTTTTCTTCATGTGCTATGTATTTAAATGTATTTTGGATGCTTTCAAGGTACAGAAAAGATGTTTAAAGAGATGCATATGGTCAAACTAATTTAAAGCCATAAATAACGTATACATAGTAAACATCACATGGTCACTAATATGTATGGTGTAATTTTTATATTTTATGTATTAATTAAAAATAAATTGTATTTTAATTGAAATAGCTCAGATATATTCTCTGTTTCAATGTTGTTTTCTAAACTTTCCCACATGGCTACCTGGACAATTTGGCATATATTCCCACCTTCTTAGTCTTCTTGACAGTGTGGATGATAGCAGAACATGTAATTCTTTAAAACTCTGTATGTTGGGTAGGGAGCCTTCTACCAGCAGGTGTGGACATGTTTCTTTGTGGCCAGCAGTCTAGATCAATGCTGAGTGACACATGAGTGAATAGTTTCTCAACTGAGACCTTCTAGACAGCACGGAGCTTGCTGGTGTTTATCTGGGTCCCCGGTCCCTCTAAAAGAAAGTTCAATTCTTCCTGGGTTTGAACGCTAATGTGTATTACTCAAAGATGCTGGAAAATGGAAGTTTTCTTTCCCTAAACATTTTGTTTTGTAAAATGTTTTACTGAAGTTTGCTACTTCAGATGTTTGTGAGGGTTTTGTTTTGATTTGTTTGTTTAGATGTATAAGTGGGTCTTATCTATATTGTGTAGTTAATATAACTGATTTAAAAACTATACAAAAAATTTCGGGTTCTAACTTATGTGCACCTCAAATGAACTTAACTAGAGAGGATAAACCAGAAAACTTTCAAGTATCTGAATTTCATTCAAATTACTACTTTATTTTATATTCTGTAGTTGACTTTGGCAGAACCAACATTCAGAAAAAACTATTTTATAATGTTAATTTTGGTTAAGTTAGAGAGCACATGCACCAGTTGTTTATTGCTCATAAGTGAACCACGATAAAGAGGAAAGGTTTTTAAGCAGAGATGGCCATGGCAGTTGAGACAACTGAGAAAGAGAGAGAGTGGGAGGAGGGAGGGAGGAAGAATATGTTCTGAAAGTCTACAGTGTTTCTGGAAAAGGAAACATTTTATTTGATTCAGAATGTTAGAAATCAGTGATTAAATAGCAACCTCATGTAAATTTATGCCTTTATTAAGTTATTAAATTATGTTAACCCAGGATTTGGGAAGACCTTTTCCTTGCTTCACAAAGTGTGAATTAAAAGACTCCCACAAACTCAGGACTCCTTTTCTCTCTGTAAACTCACCCATGCGCTTTCTTCTGTGTGGTCATCTTTGTTTGCATCATCTTGTAAAGTCTGAGCATTGCTCTGGGAGCTGAGCATCTCATGAGTGACACATGACCACAAAAATAACGGCTCAGCAGACAAGTTGAATACCTGAATTAAACTCTCAATCCTTTCATTCATTAGCCCAATAACATTCTGAATGCCATCAAAAGTCATTGGGCCCATGTCTTCATTTGGAAAATAGAAACACATCATCAGAAGTAGATACGTAACAGTCACAAGCTGTGACCTGTTCTCAAGTGTCTTTCATGTTAAGAAGGACACCAACTACTGTTATTTGTCCTCATCTCAAAGTAACACATGAGTATCTTTCTCTTCTCTGGACAAAGTAAACTGGGACAAGAGGCAGGACTTAGGTCTTTGCACTTCCAATGTCCTCATCTGTAGTTCACTGGAGAAGCATGCGGGAGAATGGTTCAGTGTTCTCTGTTTGTCTAACATGAGTCAGGGCATCTTGTTGTAATATTGACCTTGCACTTATTTTTACCAACCAAAGAATGTACAGAGATGACCCATGGCTCCAGACACATAGGTAACAGAGGATGACCTTGTCTGACATCAATGGCAGGAGAGGTCCTGGATCCTGTCAAGGTGTGATGCCCCAGCGTAGGGCAATGCTGGGGGTCGGGTGGGATGGGAGAAGGTGGGGGAACACCCTCATAGAGACAAAGAGGAGGGAGGAGAGGGAGCTTGTGGGATGGGGAGCTTGTGGAGGGGTAGTCAGGAAGTGGAATATCATTTGAGATGTAAATGAATGGAATGATTAATAACAGAATGCCTGTAAGAAAGAATATGCTTGTGTGGGATGGATGGGGCAGCTACCTTTCCACCTCCCAGAAAAAAGGAGCCATGTGTGATGGAGTACTTGGGAGACATTTGACTTCTGAATTATGCAAGAAATGAGGTGACAATGGATGCCCAGAGGGATATGTTTTGAGGCCAAGCATAGCATGACAAGAAAAAGGCAATGCAAGCACATTTGTCACACACTGGGGACCAGGGAGATTCCTCTGTGTCATTACAACTGCATCTCCAGCTGCCGTTACCTCGTCACAAGAACCTAAATTTCTTTTGACATCATCTTAGTATCACTGAAGCGCAGGCTCAGAAGCCTCAGTGACCATTACTGCAGTGCATGCCAAGCCTTCCTGATACCAGTGTTCACAAGTCTGATCCCAAGACAGCCTCTTCATCATAAAGACAAGTGTGTTCCTATCAGACAGGAGATACATCCATGACCACACGGCCAGCAAACAACAGCTCACGTTTAAAAATCAAGGCCACCTGAGCTTCTTTCTATTCTTAGGATGCTAGGAACCTGTGTGGCATCCACTCGTAGGAAAAATGGCCCTGTGTACTGAAAAGAGGAGTGGAATGAAGGTATATGATGGAGTACTTAGGAACCAATTTGACTTCTACATTATGCAAAATGAGGTGACTGTGGATACCTAAAGGACCAGATTCAGGCCAAAGGTAGCAGTTTTTGAAAAACAAAAAAAGCTATGCAAATGTGGTTATAAATAGAACCTTCCAGGCAAAGACGAAACTCCCCAAGGATGACTTAATTGACATTGACTGAAGCGTAACCTTCCTTATGCCTCCACTTACAACAAGAGGCAGATAGGAAGCTCAGACTGCTGTGTTCATACAGCAACTTGCTAGCCCACTCTGGCACACAAATCATGCACTTTCTGCTAAATTTGCATCCAGTTGATAGAAAGAGACAGCAAAGCATAGTACGAACAGGCAGCACTGCATGACTAATAATCTCCCGATTCCAGAGAAGGGGAAAATTCATTATTTCTTCAAGCTAAGATTGATTCAGAAGGGATTGTGGCCAGGAATCGGAGATGGACGAGGTCGGCCGATTGTGCTGACAAAGCAGATGGTGAACTGATCACTTGCTGTGTATCAGTTTCAATTACATAAAATGAGGTGAGAAACTCAGGGGCTGGACAGAAACGTCTGTGAAACAACTCATTACAGTCATGGAAGACAGGGACACAGAGACCTGTCTTGAGAGACAGAGGAGAACAGGCACACGAAGGGACTGTTTCTAAATTTTTCCCTTGAAACAGAAGTGCTATCTAGCTGTGGCTAAGCCAGGCTAAGGCAGAGCAGCCTTTGAAACCCTGATTGTGCTGTCTGGGGTTTTGAGAGGCAGCACTGAGAAGGCCGCTTAGCATGTAGTTCAGCTGCTCATTTAAAGCATTGCATCAGGGTACTCAGGTACCCTGTTGAAAAATACAGTCTGTTCATGATTCTCAAATAATTCTCCTAATTATGCTAAGAACTCCCTCCCCGTATCTGTGTACTTAGGTCACCAGAAGCCAGCAAAACAATACCAGAAACCATGTGGGTATCCAGCATGTCAAGGGGTATCCTGGAAGGCATCATAAAGCTCATGCCTTATTAGGGAAAGCTGGGGTTGTTGTGTTGTCAGAGAAGGAGCACTGAGCGGTTGAAAGATGGTGCTGGATCAGATTTTGGCTCTATAACCACAGTGTTATATATAGGAGACACCTTCTGAGTTCCAGGTGCTGGGTTGGAGGATTGCTGTATACATAAGATGAAGCCCACCAGAGAGAAACAAGTTAATGGAACATGAGTGTGTAATTTTCAATGTGGCACATGTCACATATCCGAGCAAAGCAGGATGCTTTGAATATGGAAAGGATGATGCACTATGCCTATTGTAAGCTGGTTCAGAAGGTTTTTTACCAGGCACAGAATAATTGGGTTTCAACATGGGAAGGTTGTGTGGAAAGACACATGAGTGTAAGTAAGCACAGACATGCTGTGGACCATTGATGTAGGAGGAAGACCTCTTTGAGCCTCAAGAAAGCTCTGCCTTACACCTGTTTTAGTCCAGTAAAAAGGGTTTGTTGTGTTAGTTCTTTCAGCTCAAGTGGCTTTGTAAAAGCAGCACCTGGGGCCACTGGGGCCAGAGGTACCTGTAGTCCTCACTAGAAATCCAAATTCTTGAGTCCAATCTAGATACTTTCAATTTGGATCTTGGAGTACAACCCAATGAGCTGCCTTTTAAACATATGTTTTAGGTACTGAAAATGGAGGGTCACTGATGCCATCCAGGCATATCTTGAGTAGTTCAGAGATGAGCCAAACTGACTTCACAGACTCACTGCGTAGCTAAAGGACTAGGTTAGCATGTTGTAAAAGTTATACTGGAGCAAAAAAAGAATGTGGAAAGATGCATGTGTACAATATTAGGAGAAGGTGTTTCCCCCCAGGCTTCCTTCCTGGTCTATCTGAAAAACGCACTTTACATTTAAAAGAACTGAGAACTTGCAAGAATAAATATATATGTGTGTGCATCTATATTTAACGATGTGTAAAGTGTTATACGGATGTTACGTAAGTCAGCACTAAATACTAAGGAATCCTGGCTGTAAGGCAGCAAGAGTTTGGAGAGCTCGCCATACTTTTACTTGAAATCATGTACCATTTTCTTTCAGTGAATACGCTATGATTTAATATTATGCCCTCATTTTTTTCTGTCAAAATCATAACATTAAAAAACACTGTATTAGTATCTCTGGAAAAATACTTGATTAAGTGGCCCACACATCAGCATAATTGCTCTCTACTGGCAAGTTAGTAGCCAAATAAAACAGGATATTATTCAGTTGTCAGAACTGAGGGTTTACGATCGCTGCAATAGTTCAAGTTGAACATAATTGTGGACCTTCCCAACACAGTGGGAAGAGAGACAGAGTTTAAAACTATGACCTCTCTGGTTTGGGAAGGTTTGTGCGAGATTGAACCAGGATCTCTGGAGAGGAAAGGAGAGGCAGAGGGTGAGTGAGTGGAGGGTGATGAGCAGTCAAGAGGGAGGAAGCAGGAGGAAGGGCATGGAAAGAAGAGGTGGTGTGTGCCTGTGTATGTGTTTGTGTGTGTGTGAGAGAGGGAGAGAGTGTGTGTGTGCATATGTGTGCATGTGTGAGTGTGTGTGTGTGAGTGTGTATGTATGTGTGTGCATTTATACGTGTGTGTGTGTGTGTGTGTGTGTGTGTGTGTGTGCATTTGTGTGTGAGTGTGTATGTGTGTGTGTGTGTTGCCAGAGAGGTGTGGAGGGAGGTGGGAGGAGAGAGGAGGAGAGGAGGAGAGGAGGAGAGGAGGAGAGGAGGAGAGGAGGAGAGGAAAGAACTAGGTCCTAAGTCAGCTTGGAAAGGCTGTGGGGTTAGAAGTAGGGTAGTATTGCCATCCAGGTATCTTTATGCTTTGGAAGAGAAGTCAACTAGGCAGTGCCAAGTCGTTTTTTTTTTTTTTTTTTTTTTTTTTGTGCAATAGGAATGCCTCACACTGCTGCTCTAAGGATTCAAAGTGCAGTTTGTACACATTAAAGAAAAAAGAACTAGATTCTATACATGCAATAGAAACCTTTAAAAAACTGGATTTTATTTTTGATCCCTGGAGTGAATTTTAACCAGTGGCTTTCTGCCCAAAGAATCAAACTGGATTTTAACTTTCACAATGCCACGGGTCTTGCAAGAGTTGATGCAACCTATGGACAAGGACAAGAGAGTGCTTTTAGAGGCAGAGCTCCCACGTCAGAATCCCATTTCTTCTAAAGTTTTCAAAGACTGGCTGTATAAACTGATATTATTTTAACGTGTACATGACTGTAAGATGTATCGGTGATGATATTTTGATGCTTAAACAACTGAATAGGTTCAACATCAGTTAGCATGCACACAGCACTTCTTAGCTCTAAGAGTTCTGTTGGGTTATGCACAATTAAAAATAAATACACAGAGATATGTGGAGAGACTGAGCTATCAGAATCAGCCAGGCCAGGCTGGTGGTGCACACCTGTAACCCCAGCATTCTCAAAGCTAAGGCAGGGGGAAAAGGCACTTCTGAAAAAGGTAGCCGAGAGGTTGGGACTTTACAGCTAGACATGGTTTTCACATATGGACTTACAGGTATGCAAACGTTAAGAAAACGTAAGTAACATGGGCTCCAAGCGAAAGTGATACCCATCGTGACGTTTGCTTAAAACAGCAATGGACTGTGATGTGCACGTGAAAACCTTGTTCACATTTCAAAGGACAGGAAAGTGGAAAGATTTGGACCAGGACTTATAGCTCCCAAGGCCTGCTCTCCAGGGGTCCACTTCCTTCAATTAGGCTCCACCTCTTAAAAGAGCATCCTCAGCTGGGGTGAGACAATGCACATTCAAACCATAGCAGTTCTGGAGCTGTGTTAAGTTGCTTAAAATGCTGTTTGCCAGTTCCACCTATTTTTTTTTGGCAAATGATAGGATTTTATTCTTTACTTGTGGGTGGACAGTACTCCATTATGTGTCTGTAACTTGGGTTTTGTTTCTTATTCATTCTTTCAGGAATGCTTAGCTTGAGTTCCTATTTTGGCTGTTGCAAATACACAACTAAGTCTTTTCTGATTCTAAGTTCATGTTTACCCTGTACTGTTTAGAGAGACCCTGTTTCAAAAACTATGTAATCCATATATGCCCAGATGAGTGAACAACAATACATGGTCACTCCATTTCTTAAAAATATTAGACTGTGGGCATTGGGGAGATGGATCAGTAGGTAAAGCGCTTGTCAAGCAAGTATGAGGACCTGAGTTCAAATCTCCTGTGGTGTATGCCTGTAATACCAGTGCTCCTGCAGCAACATTGATTGTATTTCCTTTAGATCTACACCTCAGGTACTTTAGCTGGAGCACATAGAGGTTTAAGATTTTTGAAGAAGCTGTGTGCTGATCTCTGTGGTGGCTGTATTAATATACATTCCCACAGAGTTGAGGGCCTCCCTTTCTCACTGGCATTTACTCTTTTATTATTTTCTCTTTTATTATTTACTCTTTTATTATTTTATTATTTTTATTATTTTATTATTATTCTAGGACAAGAGTCACTCTAGCTTCATGCATCTTGAAAGGAAATTAAAACATGGTTGCAAATGGTCTTAGGAGGTATTCAGCCAGAGAGGCCTGCACCTCTCAATGAGAGCCCTACAGGTGTGGGGGGTGGGGAGTGGGAGTGGAGTTCAAAGGTGAAGGCTCCAAGATGGGTGATCTGAGTGAGCTCCTGGTCACAGGCTATGGGTCTCCTCAGGGTAGGTCCTCTTTATGCTGACGGTGTCCAAAAGGAAGCACAAGGAGTGGAAGGGGCATGTGTGCCACACATCCCTCTGTACAGCATCCTCTTCTGAGGGTCTGGTCAGCAGATCCCTGGGGTTGTGAGTCAGCAATGTCACACTCCTGAAAGCAGCTCCCAACCCCAAGGCACTTATTTGCCAACAAGAGTCATTCCTTTTCTCATTCACTGCTTTGTGGTCCACACTGGCCTCACTGGGGCAAAGTTCATCTGAGTTCACCATGGTATAGAATGGTACTTGGTAATGATACCACCGGAGATACCTGTATGGAACATGTTTTTAAATCTGCACTCCTTGATTTCCATTTCACGTGTTTCCTCTGGAATTAACATAAAGCACATTTAACCCTCTCAAAGATACTGAATTAAAAAATATATCACCAGTGGTAATCTTGTATATTTTATTTAGTGAGATAAGCTCAAATTGCTCTTTTTGGGCACAATCATATTGTCAAATCAAATGTCAAAATTTTGAAATCGGTGACAAGAGAAATGAAACCTCTCCCTCGAGGAAGACGCCTGTGGGTCTTTCTATGCTTTTGTTACTGTAGTGATTTTATTGAAAAAACAAAGTGCAGTGCTTTTTTGAAGACAAAAGCATAATCACTTGTTCTAACCTTTCACAATACAATACGAAAGCAGAGAGAGATTTTGTTTAACACCAGAAACCTCCAAATGAAAAAAAAAAAAACTAGAAGTCATTGGTAACCAAGGAAACTAGTGGCAAATGGCTGTGTGTCACAGAACTCATCTAAAGCAAGCTAAGAAGAGGCAGAAGGAAGATAACGTGAGTCAGGTTAAAATCCCACTGCAGAGAAAGCCACACTGCTGGAGGACTGAGGAAGCTCCAGTCCACTTAAAGAATACCTATCTTTAAATTTGGAGTTATATTGATAATAAAGCCAGTTTTGTATTTCACTCTGTCCGTGGCTCTTTGGAGATCCCCAGTTTTGCTCGCCAGGACTGCTGTCCCGACGTATGTATCAGATGTCGTTCACTGTCTAAACATTGACTTGCTTTGTGATGACCCAGACACCACCCCTTTGAATATAGCACTGTAAATCTTGTACTAGCATTTTGCTACTTCAAGATGCAGATCTAGCTGCCTGTCTATACAGCCATCTTTGTCCATTTTAATTACCAGTCAAAAGCAGTCACAGCATACTGGTAGTCCACTGAATAGAAAGATAAAGAGGAAGGAACAGACCGTGGGCCCAGGAACTGCACTTAAGAGTCATGGCAAACATGCAGAGGGGATAAAAGCAATTGGTTTGGGAAAAGGACCCAACATAGGCACAGTGCCTTTAGAGCCAGCTGCTTGAAGTGTGTGGATAGGTGGGGGGTGGAACAAGAGTCAGTGTCTACTTCCTGAAAGAGGAAGGGAAGCTGGAAGCAGCTGTAACAAGATTCTGGTGTAGAAAGAGTGCAAGGGGTGATTTCTCAGAAGTTAGTGTGAACAGTTTGTACACACACACACACACACACACACACACACACACTGCAAGGTTTCCTTACGTTTACCAATACTGTAATCTGAACTACAGGAAGGGCTGTAAGGGCTGGCAGGTAAAGAAGCAAATGACTGGAAGTTAGATGCTTATAGAATCAGAACAGAGGGGACTTTAAGAAAATCACTTCCAGGCAGACAGACATCCAAACCACTAGACACAAATGTCACCTCACTTCCTTTTCTATTTTCTGAGATGAGATTCTATGCACTTACACATATTATCATTACAACATTTACTAAGTGCTTTCTGGGTGCCAAGACCCTCATTCAGGAGGCTGTGAGTATACGGCATGTCTTCTTAGCTCACATGGCAGACACAGCTTTCCTCACACCAGAGATCAGAAGCTGTGCTTTGGAGAAGTCAGCTGACTTGCCCAAGGTCAAACAGGCCCAGCACAGGGGTGAGATACAAGTCCAATTTCCAACTCCGGGCTATTCCCTCTGCTTTGGTTACTTTTCGATTGCTGTGATAAGACATTGTGACTAAGGCAACCTAAAGAAGAAAGTGTTTACCTCAGCTTACAGTTCCAGAGGGCTACAGTCCGTAATCGTCATGGTGGGGAGCCTGGCGGCAGGTGGTCAGGCATGGTTCTGGAGCCCTAGCTCAGACACTGACTGGAAGAGAGAGCGAACTGGGAATGGTCTGGGCTTCTGAAACTTCATAGCCCACTTTCAGTGACACACCTCCTCCAAAGCAGCCTAATTCTCTCCAAACAATTCCACCAACCGGGGACCATGTCATCCAGTATTAGAGCCTACGAGATACGTACTCGTTCAGACCACAGTACTACCGAGGACCATGTCATCCAGTATTAGAGCCTACGAGATACGTACTCATTCAGACCACAGTACTTTCTATAAGACACTGCTTTCCTTCCTGGGAAGTGCATTTCAGAGGATCCTGATTTTAAAAAGTCATTGCTTATGTAAAGACACTCACATCTGTCTAGTCCTGGAAACATGTCTGTATATTTCAAACAAAAGAGCAAAAATCAAAAAGCAACCTCCTACCCACCCCCTCCAAAAAAAACCCAACAAAAATCTGGACATTCTCATGATCTGGGAGAGGCCAGGTGTTGAAGTTTCCTCCATTGCGGAGGAAGCAGCCCAATGGAACTGCTGCCTTCCCAGCTCTATTCTGAGATACTACAACTGCATACAAGGCCCACTGATTACAGCGCATGTGGAATGGCAATCCGATAGGACCTGGAGCTGCATATTAGTGTTTTCTGTTTGGAAGCAAGTCAGGAGTTTCTTGGCACAGAGTGAATGGGCAGACCTTAGGTGCCATCCTAAGGTATTTTTAATGTGGGCATTGTCATGCAGGAAGTTGCTCCCAATTAAGCTTAAGTAGTGGGCAAAGAAGCACTGTCTCCAGAGATGCAGCATCACCTGGCTCTGAATAGAGACTGCTGGCACACAGCTTGACAGAATGAATCAGGCCTGTGGACTTGGGGCAATGCCAAGCAACAAATTAGTTCTGCATCTAGTGGATGAGGCTGTAATTTCCTTTTCTTGGCTGGAAGGAGGGGGTGAACTTTCATAGGCAAACATTCTGAGAAATTCTCATAGGCAGGTGGAATGTCAGAGTGTTCTGTGCTAGTCTGAGGGATTTGAAGAGTGAGCCCCATAAATACGTTGCTTCAAACCAGTTTAGATCTGAGGTGGGCAAGGGGATGATATTTAAGGCATCTGTAGCCTTTCTTGGTAAGGGCCAACCTACAGGCTAATAACGATCTTTGGGTAGGCTCTCCCACATAGCCCATGCTAGTCTCACACTCAACAGCAATCTTCCTGCCTCAGTTTCCCAGGTGCTAGAATTTTTACTCTTACAGCCCCCTTTTGTTTCTTTTGTGCATGCATGTATGGTGTGCATTTGTGTGTGTATTCACATGTTTAGGGGCAGATGTGCATGTATAGTTGTACATGTGTATAGGTAGGTGTGTGTGTGTATGTGAAATAGAGACACACACACACACAGAGCGAGAGAGAGAGAGAGAGAGAGAGAGAGAGAGAGAGAGAGAGAGAGAGAGAGAGAATTCTGTGAGTCAGGGTCATTTATCAGACATACTACTAGCCACTTTAGTGATCCCCTGTCTTTGCTTTATGAGGATGGAATTATAGACACACTGCCATGCCCACTGGGCACCAACATGGGTACTGCGGTTCCACACCACAGACCTCTTACTTGTATGGAGAGTGTTTTAATGGTTGAATCATCTTGCTGGTATAATGTGTACATTTTTTCCAAGGGGCTGATAAGAGAAAAAAGTATATAATGCCATTAATCCTCACAACAACTTCTGAGACTAGAATAAGAACCATTTTATAAATCAACAACTCGAGGCTCAGACAGGATGCTCGCTTTTCTAGCTCACCACTGATGAGGGGCAGAGGTACTCTAGAATGTTCACTTGCACGTGCTTTTTGGGCAAGATCATAGTGATCGTATAGGCTGGAAGGATAGACTGTGAAAGCAGAAATGTATCACTATAACACAGACACGGGAGACAAACATGCCAGTGAATACCTGGCTCAAGTTGCTCTGCTTCTTTTGTATATGCCTATGAAATAATTGTGTTGCTGGAGTTCTCAGAAACTCAGCCATGCCTGCATGGAAAACAAAAGAGGCACCCACACCACTTTCCTTTACACTCTGAAAGCCAAGGGCAAGTGTCAAGACGAGGATTTGATTTACTGCCAGGCACAGACATATCATGAAGCAGGTGAAAAGGCTCCTGGGAATGGGGACTGAATACAATCATGGTTCCGGGTAGGGGATGGATCCTTGTTAACCCTTTGAGCACCTTGGGTTCACACAGATTAGAGCAAACTCTAGGTACCTCTTCTATTCTTAAAGATCTTCATCTTAAGAGTCTGGCAGTAAGCATTCCAGGCAATCAAATCTCTGTCCAGATGTTTTAGAGCTTGATGGAGTCTGAAGTTTTAGGCCATGGAAAGAAGCCATGTCACCGTGGATCGTGCTTCTCAGCAGGTCCACTAAACTGCAGCCTGGTTCCACTATTCGAAGATCGGATAACTCCTCTCTGTGTCTTGCTTCAAATTCACTCATCCCACACCCCTGCTGGGTTATGCAGCCTGACTTATCTTTGCAGTGGCTGCTCCCTCACCCCACTGCTTCGCTATGAGGTGACTCTGATGTCACATGAAGATGGAGACAGACTCATACTGCAGTAAGCCACTGAGGAGTCTGATTTTTTTTAAAGCCAAACTACTCCCTGACAACACGAATCATTCATTTGATAGATTCTACTGTCATGTTCCATAGAATTTTCTAATCACTCTACGTGATTGCCTGTTTTCATTTTTACAAGCTCTTCCCTTTCTCCTGCCATTGGTTCCTTTTGCACACCTCCAGAATTCCAGGGCACCATTTAATCCTTACCTGTTTGAATATCTACTCACAAGACTGTCTTATTTTTATTTTTTAAACAAAAGTAAAGGGTAGCCAGCCAGTAGTTTATAGCATGAACATTCTTCTCCATCAGGCTGTAAAGACCTTCAGAAGTTTACAGGCTCTAGTGCTGAGGAGGACCAGAAGCAATGCTTTCAGCCTCACTTTATTAATTGCAATGGACTACTTTAATTTTGCTTAGCAATAGCCATGGTCATTGCTTTCACTGTATAAAATGCTTGCAGACTTGGTAAGCAAGGAATTAGTAAACTCTTCTAGAAAAGAATTTGGACTAAAGAAGAGGAATCATGGAGGAGCAGTTGTTCCTTGTACCTTTGCTCCTCATGGGTACTGTCTACTGATGTGCTTCTTCCATGGTGGGGCCATGTCTACGGATTCTACAGCATCTTCTGAGGCTACTGGAAATGTATGTACTTACTCAGAACACTGCAGCACCTGTCCCTGATGAAGCCATTCTTACATGATGGAGGCTTAGTGATAGGGTTCGTTTGCATGTTTCTTCTATAGTCCATTGCATAGTTCAGGGCATCTGATTGTAATTCATGGGCAACTGTGGGCATGTTTTCTCACTTGGTGTTTCATCTATGTAAGCCTTCTACTGGAACTCTTTGCATGGTGGGTTTTAAGAAGGCACCATGACAAGGCTTTCTCCTTGCCTGTGGGTACTAAAGAAGTGCTCTTAGTTCTAGTCAGGAGGCTCACTGAAGTTATGTGAAGGTTCTTCAGAAAGACCTGCTGTCAGAAGCTCTCAGACAGGATTTAGATTCTGGTTTCTTAAACACACTTCAGTTCTGTCCATGTGGACCAAGGACTGCCCATCTGAATGTAAGGCCTTGGGTTCAATGACACTGTTGAAAACATTTTAAGTAGAGTCCCTCATGAATACTCCAGATTCCAATTCAGAACACGGAAGTGCTTTTCCTGTTGACCTACCTGACTCCTTGAAGTTGCTTATTTAGATGCTTTATTTTATTTTATTTTATTTTATTTTTATTGGATATTTTATTTACATTTCAGATGTTATCCCCTTTCCACATTTCCCCTCCCTAGAAAACCCCTATCCCATGCCCCCTTTTCCTTTTTGCTTTTATACAATTTTTTTTAAATGTTAGTCAAAGGCTTTATATGTTTGGTAATGCTCAATCAGAAGTGTAACCCAATACCCAACCTAGATATATCAACTATCTTTGACTGATGGAGACATGTGAACATCTGCCTCCATGTTTCCCTCTCTCTTTCTCTCTCTCATCACCTAGCTTCTCCTCTCCTTCTCCTCCTTTCCTTACTCCTTCTCTTCTTCTCCTTACTCCTCCCACCTTAGCTCCTCCTACATATCACCCTTCCTGTTAAAATAAAACTTTTCTCTCAAAATACAATTAGAGCATAATTATGCCAATTTGTACCAGTGAGGTACAAGATAGTCCTAATACCCAGTCCATCATTTTGTTGACTAACCAGAACCTCTGTCATCTCTCCTAACTAAAACACTTAGTTCTGAACCTGGATTTTTTTTTTCTTGGCTTTAGAATGAATGTCAGCTGAAAACCATCCACTCAAATCTTTTCTCTCAAAGTAAATAGCCAGGATTGGCTATGAGACTGTAAGTTTTCAACCCTGTCAGAAATTCAGTATGACTGAGTTAACTGAAATTATTGAAAGCACAAAGCATAGCTTCTAAAACTTAGCCAATTTATAGAGACTGCTGACTACCTGGACAGTCCCTTTACTACAAAACGTTGGAGCATCTGGTCTTCAGCCTTCTGGACCAGGATCATCTGACAGACCTAGTGATGCAGAATTATTAAGGGCTGATTACTCTGTCTAGGCAGATGTAATCAGTCGACTATTCTGCAAGTGTGTCCTTTTCTGGACAGTAATTTGTCTTTAGATGGGAAGAGGCAATTCTTGCCTAGTGACTGTCTCACCACAATTGGAGTAACTCCAAAGATGCTCAATTTCTTCTTAGAATCCAAGACAGGAAACTAGGAGCAGACAGGTCTCTAATCAAAATGAACATTAATACAGAAATGTTTGTAATGTTAATTCTGTGGACTTCTGACGTTTTGAAAACCAAATATCCATGTAAGGTAATCTGGACTGTTGTCTGTTAACTCCTCTCAGCTATTTCTAAATAAAATATAGAAAACACCCTAACAATAAACCCAAAGCCAGGAATTTGCTATAGTTCCTTAACTCACAGGCTAACCCTCTCAAATCAGTTAAAAAAGTTAAAGAAGGACTGGGTCTAAGCCCTGTATTCCTAAATGTGTTATACAGGCACAATGCCTATGACAGTAACAATATTCATCTCACCTTTATATCAATAAGGAGCTCGTACCAATGAAAACCTTAAATTTGAAATCGAAGTAAATTTTGTACAGTTTAAGAAATTATATATTCATCTTGATACTAAATTATACAGATTTCTACCAATAGGTTATGGCTATGAAATAAATCATAGCTAATCCTCCCTGTTCCAACAAAACCACTACTTTTCCCTAGAAAGACAGCCCAATATTAACCACCTTAGTCCCCCAGCCCAGGGAATATGGGAGCTGACTCTTCATTAACTTCTTCAAGCTGATTATGGGTGTTGAGATATTAGAAGAGGGGTGGGGGGAAGAGTAAATTGATAAGCCTGTGACTCTGGGTCTTCACTGTAGATGCTTAATTTTAAAACAATATTTACTTAATATATTTAGTGTGCATGTATGTGGACAGACTTGATTTATTTCCTTCATTTACCTGTTTCATTCTCCCACAGGCACAGTGCACCTTATGCATTCTTTAGGTCCTTGAAGTATATTTCACTCCTAGAACACAACTCAGAGCATTTCTATGCTCTTCAAATCAATGGAATAAAGTGAATTCTGCCTGCAAATGTATGGCTCCTCAGCACAGTGAGGCTCTCTATTGACTCCTAGATTGCAAGGGCAGGAAAGCACCAACCCAATGGTGCTGTCCATCAGCCCGATAGATTAGCAGCCAAGGAGTAAAGACAACCAAGACGAAACTTGAAAGACCCAAGCAGGATTTCTCTCTGCAGATCCTGTGTTTTCTTGGTGGAACACTTAGCAAGATGTGTTAAAACAGCAGGATGACATATTCCCGCGTGTCCCTTGCAAGACAGCACTCCATTGCTATAAAGAGCATGGCACCATGGCTCAGATGGCATGGCTGTGGTCTGAGCAAGCAAAACTAATTTTAAGACCTGTTTGCATGATGGGACTCATTACACAGGCAGCTGCTGAGAGACTGAAATAGGCTGCATGGCCAGTGTGTATGTCAGAGCTGACATAATGTAAGCGCCATTCAAATTGTAATTCTCCTGTTGCACATTACCATGCCTTTGAGAGAGACTGTCATAAAAGAAGCCTGGTATCCATCTGGAGTGACTTCAGTGATGTTACCAAGACTTACTTTACCCTTACATCTTTATAGGCTCAGATGAGAGTAATTATCACGAAAGATCCTCCAACTATTTACCGGGTAGTGTTTCTTCTGTGTGATTGGAGAAAGAAGATGTTAGTAGAACACCTCACATGAGAGTTGTGTCTCAGAACTAAGGAAGAATGGGTGCTTAGTGGGCTCATAAACAGTTTCTTTGAGAGCTCCTGAATGCAGTGAGTATGTGGCAGCAAGCACACAGTGCACTCTCTGTGGAGAGCATAAACAGCCCATGAATTGGAACAATATATGCTCACTACTCTGCCAAAAGCTCCCTGCATAGAAGGGATTGTCCTTCAGAGATAATTATCTCCACGCTTTGATCTGTGACACAGAAATGACCAAGACAGGTCAGTAAGAAGCTGAAAGCAGATATCAAGATCACTGAGAGGCACTTCTCTCCGGCCAGCTCACTTCCTGGGAGGTCTGGTAGTACTGCCAATAGAACTCAATCAAATTTAATCACTGCTCATCCATCCTAAACCATCTGCATCTTGAGATGAATGGATAGAGTTTTCTCCACCCAGTCTGCCTCGTGGACCAGGAGTTCTCTAGGAGTCTTGAAAGTAGTTGGCTGACTCTTTCCCCTTCTCTGTTCCTCAGGTGAGGCTACTGGGTTTGTTGGTAAATGGCTGCTGTAGGCCATCTAGGAAAGATTTGCTTTCCTGTTTCAAATGTTTTCTTCCTCACATTTCCTGAAGCAATATAAGAAATATGTGAGGAACTTCAGTCAATAAGGGCAATGAGGAAAAGAGGAAGAAAAAGGGAATCCCCACACTGGCTGTGTGAGGTTCTTAGAATGGAAACTCTTGAGATTCTTTGAGTCTCTCTGGCTGACTGCTGCTCAAGTGAGAATACATTCCCAAACACTATCGCACAAAATGAATGCATGTGTGGGAAAGCAT
Source organism: Rhabdomys pumilio (assembly GCA_030674055.1). NCBI lineage: Eukaryota > Metazoa > Chordata > Mammalia > Rodentia > Muridae > Rhabdomys > Rhabdomys pumilio. Next base: position 1,019,133 of record JANHMN010000031.1, on the reverse strand, counting down.
ATGGATGTGTGGTGTGGACAGTGTGGCAGAGGAAGACAGACCAGCCACTCAAGGCTCCTTCCAGAATTCACGCTTAGGAATTCACGCTTAGGTCAACTCAAGTTCTCTATATTTCCTTGGAGGCCCAAATCCACTGTTCAGAAGTCCAGAACTGCTCTGCTTTGGCAATGAGGTGTGTGATAGCTCAGATTACACAAACATTTATAAACAATGTGTGTGTGTATGTGTGTGTGTGTGTGTGCGCGCATGCCCATGTGTTGACCCTTACAGATGGATCCCCCTTTTTGAAAACTCAAATGAGCAATCCATAGTTTCAACTACTATGTTGTCAGTAGCAAAAAGGAATCTGATGTGTTGCCATTAGGATAAATAAAAGAGTAAGTTGACACATCTGCCCCCGCACTTCACAACAGTTCTAGGTATGGAAAGCATTTATAGTACCTTTAGCTCTGTCTTGGATTCAGCGCATGATTCTGGGGTAAACACTGCCTGCTTACATTTGTAGAATCCATTTTCCTTGTGTCCCCGAATCACAAGTGCCTGGAGAGTGGAGAGTGGGACAGGAACAGGGCATATTCACCTCAGTGTTCTGGTACTTATTTGCAGTCAGACTGAACAAAATAAGAACTTTCTTTTCTTTTCTTTTCTTTTCTTTTCTTTTCTTTTCTTTTCTTTTCTTTTCTTTCCTTTCCTTTCCTTTTCTTTTCCTTTCCTTTCCTTTCCTTTTCTTTCCCTTCCTTTCATTTCCTTTCTCCCCTTTTTTCTTTCTTTTACTTCTTTGAGACCAGTTTCTCTGTGTATCCCTGGCTGTCCTGGAACTTGTTCTATAGACCAAGCTGGGTCTAGAACTCACAGATATCTGCCTGTCTCTGCCTCCCCAGCACTGGAATTAAAGGTAGGTGTTAAAAGAAGCACTTTTTATTAACAGTGAGTTGGAAATTTAAGTTTTCTTGCTGTTCTCAGAACATACTTGTAGAATGTCAACTTAGTGACTAAGGATTTAGGTCACATACACATTCAATAGCACAGTACTCTGTAAGTATGTTTATGTTTGATTAGGGCAAGCATAACACATGACAGTCCACGTAATTTGCTTTAGTACAATGCAAATTACCAGTGAGTTCACTGGAGAGTGTTCCCAGTTAAAACAATCTTCTTACTGAGTGTACATCTATTTTTCTCAGTGGGAACCAGATGATGCAGCCAGAGAGTTCTCAGCTCTTTTTCCTCCACTTGCCATCACAAAAATAAACCATGACTCAGCATTCCTCACTATGCACATATATTGCTATTTTCCTGCATTTGCACTCATGTGAATGACACTGTAGAGAAGGCTAACGGTTTGCAGGGTGTACTATGCAGAAGAAATCTCAGAGTCCTTGATGAGCAGCTGCCAATCTGTAAAATATATGCCTATAAACTGAGTAGCTAACATACTGATGCATGCACAGTGCATCTGGCTTTGGAGTTGTGCTCTTGCCTGAGTTACTTAAGCTTTGCATCAGCCTTTGCTCTCAGCTTCATACAACCTAGAGCCACACAAAGGGATTGGCTGGGTCAGAGTGGCCTGTGGGCATCTCTTTCAAGGACTGTTTTGATTGTTAACTGATGTGGGAGGGCCCAGCCCAGTGTGGGATGTACCATTCAGTTGGCAGATGCTCTTCAACTCTAAAGGAAGCTAACAAGCATACATCTATATAAACAAACCAGCAGGCAACATTTCTCTACGTTTTCTGCTGTATTTTCTTGGCTGTGAGTGAGTTCCCTGGTTGGAGGTACTGTTGCATGGAATAGCAAGAAGTCCTGTCCCCAGTTTCTGCTTGAGATCCTCCCCTTTCCTCAGTGATAAACTCTGACCTGGGAATGTAAGCTAAATAATCTCCTTTATCCCCTAAGTTGCTCTTGGCTGTGGTATCTGTCCTAGCATCAGAATAAAGCTAAATGGCATTATTACTTCTTTAAAATACTAAAAATATAACCAAGTGTATCATGTACATCTCTCATTGCTGGGACAAGACACCTGATAGAAGCAACTTAAAGAAGAAAGGATGTGTTCTGTCTCACAGTTTGGGATTGTAGACTCTCATGGCAGAGAAGGCTTGATGAAAGGAATGGAGTGGCTGGTCACATTTCATCTTCAGTTAGGAAGCAGAGAGTGATGAATGCTGGCATTCCATTTGCCCCCTCCTCTTGTTGTGTCTGGGACCCCAGCCCTTGGGTTGCTGCCCATACAGGGTGGATCGTCTTTCCTTCATTAAACTCTTTGGAACCTCTGCACAGACATGCCCAGAAGTGAGTCTCCTAGATGTTTTCAAACACAATCAGGTTGCTAATGATTATAAAGCGCCATACCTGGGATATGGGGTCAGAGAGGCTTCCTACTTCATTCTTGGTTACTCAGTAAGAGGCAGTGGTTGAAGTCCAGCCCAGGCCTGAATCCTGCCCAGGTAGCTGAAGAGAGGCTCTTCAGAAAATTAAGAGCCTGATTCCAAAGAGCATGGCGGTCAGAAGATTCTGTTTTAAGCACACCCACTCCATGGACTCCGTCAGGAGAGACCCTTCACTTCTCCCCGGGATGAAGACATGTCCCTCTGCTGTGCTTATAAATTATTTCCCTGACAGAATTACTTTACACTTTTTCCAGGGATTCTCAGGGGACAGAGAATTCACCAAGGAATTGAATTTGTGGGGATAGTTATATTTTGTGTGAGAAAGTCAGTCATAAAGTGAGTCTAGTTTTTACTACAGTCCAGTGAAGAATGACTTTATCTGGAAAGAGTTCACTGAGGAGTAGGCTGTGGAGGATTCAGATGGTCAAAACAGGTCAGGATTAGTATTAAATTAACAAAAGCATAAAGACACTTGTTTGAATTTTGTGCCTATGATGTATGTGCATATTTGTATGTGTTTATGTGTTTGGTATGTGAGCATGTGTGAGTTTGTGCCTGTGGAGGTCAGGGGTCAACCTTGGGATTTGGTGGTTTCTTTCCACCTTGTCTAAGATGGGATCATTTTCTTGTTCACTTCTGAGCTAGCCCGAAACCTCCTGGAGGTTTTGCTGTTTCTGCCTCCCATATGTTTGTCAGAGCACTGGTACTACAGGTATATACATAACTGTCCCCAGATGAGCATGGCTTCTGGGTTTCAAACTTGTGTGTCACTTTGTCCAAGTGTCCATCTCCTAGCTCCTTTTATTTTATTTTAAAAATTGTATGCAAACTCACTTGGGTCAAACATGTTGTGTCTAGGTTTATTTTTCCAATCATGTAGCTATTGAGATTTCTGATTAGGGTGTAATATTTTGTATGGCCTGGAAATGACATCAGATGTTGATATTATATTCTCTCCCCCAGCACTCCGATCATCTGTTCATTTGCTTTTCTTTCACTAATAAGGTGACAGCAGATGGAATCAGTTTCTAGCTTTACAGAGAGAATTTAAAGCAAGACCAAGTAATTACAAGTGTACATATGAGCTCTCTCTCCCTCCCTATCTTCCCCCATCTCCCTCCCCTTCCCTCCCCTCCTTCCCCCTCTCTAATTCACAGCATTCATAATCTTCATCCACCTGGCTTACATCCATCCACAGCTGCCCTATACTCTAGTGTACAACTGTATCATAAACATAACCACTCCTGACAGATGAAAATTTAGTTTATCCTATCTTAAATGTCCAACAACTAAACAAATAAGTATATTATGTAGATGTTCTAGTCTATCCTTAGGAAAAGTTTTCAGAACTTTAATTATAAGGCCAAGGGATGTTTGTACTTGCAGTCTGATAGCCAAGGGTATTCACTGGAATTGAGCTAATTTTTCTCTGCATAAAGTATACGTGAAAATGTCACCTCAAGGCCTCATCAGTATAATAAACCATGACATTTGTGAAGTTTTGTTAATCTGATATGATAAAAATGTTTTCACAGTGCATTTTCAGTTTACTTCTTATTGGAAGTAGAATATTATCCATTTTAAGTCACTAGTGATTATTTTTGTATTATTTTCATCAGTATCTCATCGCCTGTTTTTTTTCTTTGTTTATTTCTGGGAGCTCATTACATATTGAGAAGTAGATTTTTTGCCTGTGGTCTAAGTTACAAATATTTTGCCTGTTTTGTTGTTTAAAGTTTGATTTTGCTTAAGGTAGTTTTCCTATAATAAGTTCTTCAAGTTGTATTTATTTGGATATATCAGCATTTTATCTATTACTCATTGGTTTTAAACTCACAATAGAAAACATCTTTTTTGCTCTGATATTATTTAATATTTTAAACTACCCTTTGAAATAAAGGAAAAGACAAGCTAGCTTCTAAAGCTTCAAGGCGTTTTTCTTTGATCAATGTTTTTGTGTAACTCTTTATTTTTGGTGTTCTTTTGGTTCTCCCTTTAAAAAGTTTTGTTACCTCCTCTCTTTTCTTGCCAAAGCCTGCTATAGATTGCAAGGTGACCTTGAACTCAATATTCTCTTCCCTCTACTTTCTAAATGCTGGGATTCCAGGTGTGCACGAGAATGGCATAACTTTGTTTTTCTCCTTAATCAAAAGACACCGTTCATCACAGAAAGTAAAAACAGGAAACCACTCACTAGCTAATAGTTCTGGTGTATGCACTTCTAGATCATTTGATTTATAAATGCTTCTTAAAATTAAAATTACTTTACACTGTACACACTAGTTTTTGTGTATGATGTGTGTTTATGGTATGTGTGTGTACCTTCTAGTAAGTGCTTACCATGACATGTATGAAGAGAACAGAGGATTTTCGTTGTCAAAATCTACCTTTCACCATGCTTAAGGTCTCTGCTGTGCTTGCCAGGCTAGCTGGGCTGCAAGTTCCGAGGATTTCCCTGTCTTGACCTCCCATCTTGCTATAAAGACACTGGGTTCACAGATGTTCACTGTATTGTGCTGGCTTTTGTGTGAGTTCTGAGCATCTGGGGATTTGAACTTAGATTCTCATGCTTGCACAGCAAGTGTTTTGCCCACTCAGCTGGGCCATCTCCCAGCTTTATACATACCATTTTTAAATGTGATCTTATTCCTTTGAACATGCATGGTGTGACAGGAGTCAAATGTATTTTTTCTAAATTTCACTAAATTGTCCTAACACAACATAAAATAATTATTACTTTAATTATGCAAAATTATAAGACATGGACATGATATGGAATGATCAAGTATTTCTGTCTTCTTAAGTATTTAAAGTGTTTTTGTTAACACATAATTATTGTACATATTTATACACATCGTTTGTCGACTAGTTCATCCTATTGATATGTCATCTTACTGTACGTGTTATATATACGGGACTTTTGTTGAATTTTCTATTCACTTTCTTTGGTGTGAATGTTTATGTGTGTTCTGATCTTTCCCAGGCTGCATGCCTTACTCCTAACCATATTGAATATTTTGTCTTTAAGTGTTCTTGGGAAAGAGAAACAGCTTCAGTGAATAGATTCTTTAACTCATCCAGTTAATGCTGTCATAAAAATGACTGACCTTAATTTTTCAAAATGGAGAAACTGAAAAAAAAAACCCCACCAAACCCCTAAATTGAAAAAGTTTCTTAAATTCTCGGCCATAGCAACAGTGAACATCTACTGCGAGCTTGTCAGTATCGAGCTCAAGCATTTTGCATTTTGTCTCATTCAGAATGTACACTAAGTCCGTGTTCTTTATGGCTGTGCTCACTGGGGCCTGCTCACTGTTTGGAGAAAGTAGTTAAGATTCAGACCCAGGCCCTAGAGCTTCTCAGAAGAGCTACAAGGCCTCCTTTGTCTCCTTTACCTCCTGAGAGACACTGGTAAGAGTTAAACCAATCTGGAGGCTGGTGTTTGTTTGTTTGTTTGTTTGTTTGCTGTAGGCACCAGGCTTCCTGGGGGCAGATATCTTTGCCACCTGCTCTTGAGTATAAGAGAGGGGGACCAAGAAGTTAGTTAGCCCAAGTAAGACTCACAGGTACTCATTCATCAAGGCTTAGTTCCCAATAGGTAGCAGCTCTGGCTATCAAAACAAGTGAAACAGTCCTCTTTCTATTCTCACCCCAAGTTTACAGATTTAGTTCTCAGATTTTGACTGGAGTCAAATTTAACCACTTGAAGCCCGGGCTGTTTTTGGGATGCTGCTATTAAGCGTGGGGCTGGAGGAAGAGGAGAGCCCAAAGGGAAGAACTAAAGGTACAATTTTGGTCTGAGGAGAAAGCTCAGTTGGCAAAGAACTTGCGATTACAAGCAGGGTGACCTGAGTTCGGTACAAAGCACCACATAACATGGTGGCATGCACCTGCACTGTCAATACTGGGGCGTGGTAACAGATGATCTCTGAAGCCCACTGTCCAACTCTAGCCCAGGCTAGTCAGTGACCTGTAGGTTCCCATGATAGATCCTGTCGCCCAAACAAATAAGACCAAACTAATCAACCAAAAAAGAAGAAGAAAATATAAGGTGGATGGCACCTGCTTTGGACCTCTAGCCTGTGCGCATGCGCAGAGCGCTCACATGCTCTCCTATCCACAGAATATGCATATATGCCTAAACATGCACATCTTCACTCATCCTTACATACACACACCCGTACCCCCTCACCCAACGTAGAGAACTATACACCCAATGTAGAGAGCTATAGTTACAAGTCTTTCAAGTTATTAGGAGAGCTCTGGAGATTTATTTCCTATCCAAATAACTTTCTTCAAGTTTCCAGGAGTGCACACAGCAGTTAGGATTAAATGAAAACGTCACTCCGTAAAACAGGCACAGAGCTCGATGGTACAGAGTCCTTCCTATAGGATGACGGATGCTCCTGCAGCCTCACTCCTATTCCAAGTGCTCACTGTCTTTATTCATCTGTTTCTTACGCACCGTACGCACCCAACCCATGCTTGCCACAGCTAACTCTTGTCACAATTCACTTCATTTTTATCCCTTTTTCCTTTTATTAAAACAAACCACAAGAAGTAGGAAGAACAATAAACCAGTTAGATTAATTGCTCAGCCAAACAAATTAAGTTTTTGTGAATCAAAATAGATTAGGAAAATAAAATGGGAGTTAAAACTACTAAGTCCCAACATGGAGTTGGTTCTGCTGTAATGTTTTTCAGGAAGTGCCCAGCTAGCCCAGCTAATTACTTTGCAGATGCCAAGAACAAACAGCTCAGGCTGAGCGTGTCTTCACAGGCAAAGCCATGTGGAGAATCTAGACCATATGATGGGAATTACATTTTTATGGTGGGTGTTATCAGAGTGAAAACAGGGTTTGGGAAATTCACAGGAGACGTGGGGGTGAGATGATAGAGGAAAGAGATGAGAGATGGTTCAATGATTCTCAAAAACTGATAATTTTCAATTAGTGCAGTTTTAAAAAAAATGCCCATGGCTAGAGATTTCTGTTTTATTGATCTGGTGTGAAGTGTGGGATTCCTATAATTTAAAAGGTCCTCCAGGTGATGTTTCTGTTTGGCCAAGGCTGGAATCCATCAGGATAGATGATAGACACATGAGCAACAGGGAATGAGGAGACAGTGTCCTAAGGGGAGGCAGGCAGTAGGAGAGTAAGCCCCCAGGCTTCCATCGCTCAGAGATCATTGTGCAGCTTTAACAGCTAAGGATAAAGAGATTCTTCCTGCTGACTGGTACATGCTGCCAGGAGCCTTGCCATGGTCCTAGGCATCATCAATGTTCAGTTTGGTGCATGAAGAAAACAGCACTAACTAATGTGTTTGTGCAGATCCCACCTACTGCTTTTTCAGGAGTGGGCAGAGGATCATCTCTGCCTTAGTGTGCCAGTGTTCTCACAACTATCCATACTGTTTATGTGGGTGTGCTCTTGTCAGTGAGTGACTGGGGCAAAGGGCTCCCTGGGGAGGGGCCATGGGGTTGACAACATCTAGTAGAGAACTCTGAGCCATGGCAGGCTGCAGTCAGACTAGTTCTGAGATATGAGGTCTGACTGAGAGGTTGTGGGGGAGATTTTCCATCTGTGACCATAAGATCAATCACCCCTCAACCCACAGTCCGTTAGAAAGCTTCAAATACGACTACTGTAATTTATGACTTCACCAGTGAAATATTTATCTGGTAGGGAAAGAGGCACTTGATAATTAGTATCTTAACTAGTTTGTGACACAAATGACAAGCTATTTTGACTACTGACAATTCAGAAATGTGAAATATTTTATCAGTCCCTATAGGTAATATTCAGCAAAGATGGCATCCACTAATAATGCTTGGATCTGAGTCACGTTGGCTTACCAGGCCATTAATAGATTTCTCAGTTCCCCGTGGAGAAGATCATGGTTCTGTGGTCAGCATCCTCTTCCAAAAGACACTGCAGTTCATAACAGGAAGTGAGAAGAACTGTACCATATATTGGGATCGTTAGAAGCTAAAATTGTAAAAATGTAGCATTCTTTGGCTGAAATGAGGGACTGGACCTTGTTGTAAACAGAAACAGCAGCTTTAACCATGGTCACCCACTGGAGTCTTGTAAGGAGTTTTTGTAGGGTCCACACTGCATTCTAGATCAAATAGTTTAATACCTCTGTGGGTAGAGTCCAGGTATTAATAGTTTATGCAATTTCTCAAGGGACTCTAGCCAGCTGGAGAATGGCAAGCGTGGCTCTGACAGGCTTCTCCTTCTCCTACATTCCCCCTACCTTGCTAAAAATCATCAGATTACATCCATACAGCTAGCCCCCAAGTCCATTCCCTTATTTGGCTGATCCCTCCTTATGAGCCTACCTCAGCCTCAGAGGTCCAGCTATCAAATTATTGAAGTTCAGCGATCAACCCTTCTCCCTTTTGCTAACATATTTTGTTTCTTATTCCCTGCCCTCTGCCCTTCTGGGGCAAATAAATCTCCTTTTTCCTGAGAACTTGGTCTTGGGGATCCTGAGCTGATGCTGATCTTTTCAGAATGTATACCAACAAGAGCAATTTATGAAGATTTGGTGAGTCAATGCTTTCTTGATGAAGTGTTATACAAACTTTTAAAGGCAACTCCTTTTAGGTGTGTTTACCACTGCTGCAGAACAGATTCAAAGCTGAGTCTGTATGGAAAAAAACCTGAACAGAAGAAGTAAATAGAAAATTCAAACCTCTGGCTACATGGAACTGATGTTAAAAATGAAGCGGCAAAAACTTTAGCTATATAAAACTGAGGAAAAGCCACCGAATCTTACAAGATTAGATACATCCCTAAGGAGACACCAACTCAGATCCAAGTGCCAGGTACAGGTCAATAGTCTTTGGCACAAGAGTGCCAGCTGGTAAAGGAAACTTCAGAAGCTGGGCCTGCAGGGACATCTTGTAATAAGATCTGCAGCATGTGGAAACAGGGTGTGCCAGAGCCTGTCCTGTCACTCCTGGGTGGGAAGTGGGGCCTGGGTGATTGGAAGAGAAGAAGTGAGTTTTATTTTTATACTGAAAGAATAGTTTTTACGAGAAAGAAAAAAAAAGAGAAAATTCACCAGAGCCACTATTTTGTAAACATGAGACATAATGAGCTCTGGAAATGGAAGCTGAGACTAAAATAAAAATTTTAGAGAGGGGGCTTTCAGTTGTATTTGTTTTCTACTGTTTTTATTTTGGAACTACCAGATTACTCCAGGGAGGGAATCGAATATTCTACTGCAAAGTAATCTAACTACTGTTTCCAAGAAATTTCAAAGAGCAAAATCCAAAAATGCTATTTTTAGCTTTTGTTTTCCTGTCTTGGAACAAAATTTGGGTTGCCTTTAATCATTTATGTATTATTCAAAAGCATTAGTTACTATAGTAAAGCTCGAAGAACAGACCCCCATCAAACCCACGAGGAAGTTTTATTTTGCTTTTCTTCTTTTTAAAAACAACAACAACAAAGAAAGGTCTGATAGAACCTAGCTATTGGAGGATGAATGGGGATCTTGTCAGCATTTTGGCATGAAGCTTTATGATGGCGGCCGTTCATCTCACCCTTCATACCAAGCTTTATCCACTCAGTTTAAGAAGGAAAATGTCACTAAAACCACACCAACAAAAAGTGACTAGCCAGCAAGGAAACCTTCTGATATTTTTTAAACCTAAGGGAAATTTCTCAGAAAGAGAATTCTTTCCTTAGATACTTTCTCTCCAGTAGAATCAGTTTTAGTTTTCTAGAGTACACCCAATGAAAATGGAACAAATGAGGACTGTTGAGAGATGTATTAGAGTATAATCACCCCTTATAGTTATTCCAGAACAGTTGGCTGAGTTGTCTTTAATAACAAAACATACTCACTCATGTCACTTTATGTGTGTGATCCCAAGTCTCCTTATGGCTGTGCTAAGTGTAGCCCTGCTCAGCTAAGAAGCTACTCATGACTCTAAGTTGGTTCATTGGTTGAGGATTTAAAGTTGGGTGTTGCCAGCTTTTTCTCCTGCCACATAACATATCTGATATATTTGGACATTCAAACTTTATTGGTGTTGTTTGTTCCTGAGTTATTTGCCATCCCCTTGGAAAGAAGATACGTGGTCTAGGAAATGGCACTTTATCAAAGCATTCAATATGCACTTATTCAGTACCATATGTCCTTACTCTCTTACCTTTTCTGGACCCTTTACCTACAGCGTATATTTTCTCAGAAAATGAAAGCCTGGCTTTAACATTGGTTTTCCTAAGTAAAAATTATGTAAGGTACAAGTATACTTCTAAGGTGCTATGATATGCCCTAATATTTTTTTCATTCAGTGTTTTAGGTTATCTGGGCAAGGCCTTTCTTGGACAGAGTTAAACAAGAGTTAACATTCAAATGTCCAATTATCAAGTTAGTTATTAAATTATCCTTATTTAGGAACTAAAGCCTCACTCTTTCCCTGAAACTATGTAAACTCATAAAGATTACAGATTTCTCAAGAACTCTGCTTCTGTCAAAAGCTGTGTGTCATTTATGAATGGCAGGTAAGCGGTTGTCTGAGAGCTTTGTTTTGCTATCATTCATATAATAATTTAAAGAATTTTTTCAACTTCTCAAAACACACTGTCCCACTGTCCCAGAAAACCAGGTAGGATGCCCATAGACCTTCTCCTGTCTCTCTGATCCCAGACCCAATCCTGCAATCCTGTCCCTAGTGCTGTAACAGAACACCAGCTGCAGCCTTCCCTCCCCACTGTCCACATCTCCTATGGATTCCACAGACCATCACTGCCTAACCTCCTCCCCCACTCATTGCTGTTTTCCAGATCCCAACTAGCAGGCATCTTCTGCTAATAAAAGGGCCACTTCTCCCAAGGCAACAGTAGGCTGAGGGCAGACCTACACCTCTCCGACTGCTGCTGAGATCTAGTCCTCACATCCTCAGTTTTATAATTGGAAACCTGTTGTTGTCGTCTTCCTTTCCTCTCTGACTTCTTACCCAACAGATCATACAGACCTTCTTCTCCAACCTCGTCTCCCCAACTCATTCCACTGTCCCAGCCTCCAACACCAGTAGGCATTCCCTGTGAACACACCAGCTGAACAGGTCAGGAAAACAAGCAACAGCATACTCTCTGAAAATCTAGAGAGGAAACAAACCAAGGAACAGAACACACACCCAACAAAGACAAGTCCAGAAACCAGTTCCCAGACCCCAAACCCAGATGCTTAGATACTAACATAAAAATGCAATCAACAGCAGCCATGTTTCCACTGGAGGCCTGCTGTGCTGCCACAGCCGGCCCTGAGTGTTCCAACACAGCTGAAGCACAATAAAGAGAAACCATCTATGTGAAGACGACAAGGATCCTTAAAGAGGAAATGAATAAATCCCTTAAAGAAATCTAAGAACACAAAAACAGTGGAAAGGAGGGAATAAGCTGTTCAAGTCCTGGAAACAGAAAGAGGAACAATAAAGAAAATGCAAAATGAGGAAGTTCTGGGAGTAAAAATTTCAGGAATGTAAACAAGAACTACAGAGGCAAGTTTCACCAACAGAATACAAAAAAAAAAAAAAAAAAAAAAAAGGAAGAAAGAATCAGAAAGAATCTCAGGCACTCAGGCATAGAAGATATGATAGAAAAAATTGATACATTGGCCAAAAATACTAAATCTAAAAAGCTCCTAACACAAAACATTCAGGAAGTATTGGACACCATGAAAAAAACCAAACCTAAGAATAGTAGAATAACAAAGAAGAAACCCAGATCAAAGGACCAGAAAGTATTTTCAACAAGATATAGAAAAAAAAAATTCCTAACTTCAAGAAGGGCATGGCTATGATGGTACAAGAAGCTCACAGAACACTAAGTAGATTGGGCCAGAAAAGAAAATCTTCTCACCACATAATAATAAAACACTAAACATACAGAACAAAGAAAATATTAAAAGCTGCAAGGGAAAATGGCCAAGTAATATATGAAGGCACACATATTAGAATTATACCTGACTTCTCAATGAAGACTTTAAAAGCCAGAAGGGATTGAGCAGATATCTTACAGACTCTAAGAGACCACAGTTGTTAGCTTAGACTAGCATGCAAACCAAACTTTCAGTCACATAAAGACTCAACAAAGAAAGAGAATTACAGACCAATTTTCCTTATAAACATAGATTTAAAAAATACTCAATAAAATACTTGCATAGCAAATATAAGAACACATCAAAAAGATCATTCACAATGATTAAGTAAGTTTCACGCCAGAGATGCAGGGATGATACAATATATGAAAATGAGTAAATGTAATCCACCATATAAACAAACTGAAACACAAAAACCATGTGATCATCTCATTAGATGTAGAAAAGGCCTTTGACAAGATCTAACACCGGTTTACAATACAAGGCCTGGAGAGTTAGGGATACGAATGATATACCTAAACATAATATAGAAAATTTATAGAAGTCTACAGTCAACATCAAATTAAATGGAAAGAAAATCAAAGCAATTTCCACTAAACTGAGGAACGAGACAAAGCTGTTCACTCTCTCCATATCTTTTCAATATAGTACTTTAAGTTTTATCTAGAGCATTAAGACAAATGAGACTAACAGAATGCAAATTGGAAAGAAAGAAGTCAAAGTATTGTTACTTGCAGATGATAAGCTAATATACATAAGAGACCAGGGAACTCCTACTCCTGATAAAAACTTTCAGCTAATTGGCTGAATACAAGATTAACAACAACAACAAAAATCAGTAGCCCTCCTACATACAAATGACAAATGGACTGAGAAAGAAGTCAGGGATGCAATACTTTTCACAAAAGCTCAAGTAATATAAAATATTTTGGGTAAACTAACCAAGCAAGTGAAAGACATCTGCTGGGAGACATATCACTAAGTTCTGTGTTAAATATTTAACTAGTGCTTAGGATTGACAATTGTGCTCAGTGATGGGGGGCATTTGATAATGAGAAATTGAGTAATACGCAGCTAACCATACTAGCAGCCTTGGTGAGGGCTGAAAAGATTCCCACATTATCTCTGGACTTCGTCACTACCAGTGTCATTATTAGCATCTTCCTTTGTACTATTGGAAAACTTTCTTATTCTGAGCTATTCTTATTCTAATGCATTGCTGAAGCCAACTGGTCTCTTTCATAGGAGTCTTAGTTTTCACAGATACTCTCCCTTCTTAATTTGACATCTAACTGGAACACCCCATTTAAAAGGGTTATCTGTAAAGAAAAGCAAAATCACGTCATGCTTTATAGAAAACATTTATAAAATAGCTGTTTTTCAATTTTTAAATAACCAGATTATTTTATATTAAAATTTGTCTGCATTTGAAATACTATGTAATAGTATTTAGGCTAAATTTTATAGAATAGTTTAGAATGGCCCATCAATGCTTCCCTTTTAGCTGCAGTTCCAGTGTCTGTATCCTAAGGGCACATTAGGATGGTGGTATTAATAAAGATTCTTTGCTATACAATTGTATGGTGGAAATTAATTATTTGAATATAATTATTTTTTAGAGATGGCACCAATATCTCGATCCATGTTGAGAGAAATTTGTTTCTGGTTCACTGAAGATAGCAAGTCTAAATATAAGCTGATTTTGGAGGTCTCTTCTTAAAGAGATATGGGCTCACAGGGGACAAAGGTTTTAGAGAATACAGTAAGTGTGAAGGCTGAGCCCTTTCTCTTTGCAGAAGCGTTAAGATAATCAAAGCTATCTTGGTCTATTCAACGAACCCCAAAAATGACCAGGAAAGATGGGCACTCAAAGGTACGTTCCATCCTGTTAAAAAGTTATTTCTATCTCCTGAAACCATCTGCAACTTCTTTCCAGCATGGTTGAGGTTGAGAAGTTCTTGGTTTGACTCTCACCAATGGATCTTGTTAGCCTCTTTAGGAGTCACATCAAATCGTGAGCTCATTGTTTGCTAACAGCAAACTATTGGCCATCCCTTCCACTCATCCAATTTATAAAATGATCAAAGCAATCTTCCTCTGCCCTTAGCACAGAGGATGATCTGTAGTCTTAATGAAGATAATTCTGCTAGTTAAGACCACTGATTCTCAGTCTCTTACCAAAGACTAAATACAATTTCTGAAAGTGACATGGTTGTGTTAATAAGACATATTGAGTAGTTTAAAAGCACATTCAGTGTGATATTGAGGGAGGATATTGATAAAAATTCATTATGATATTGAGAGAGGATACTGATTAGTTTGGGAAATGACAAGCATGGTGTCTCACCAACTATAAATTCATACTTTTTTGCTTGCTCAGAAAATTTTAGCTTGTCATTTTTAAGCACTTTTCCTTTGTTGACTAGTATGATGGTAAATTCATTCATACAGATATGTATGTCTGTCTGTCTGTCTATCTATCTATCTATCTATCTATCTATCTATCTATCTATCTATCCAATATTTATATATTTTATAATGCAGAGGCATTGAAAGAGAGGAGACACTCCCTTGTTAATAACTAGTTCAGGCAGCCAACGGCATATTTACAGAAAATCTGCCAGCACGGCACAGAACTACATGCAATTCAACAAGTCAAAGCTTTTTCCTCTCCAACAAGACCTGCGCCATCCTTCTGGGAGATGGGGAAGGAGCTTTTCCTTGAATATTTACATCGTTCAAGAAGTCATGGATGGCTTCAGGAGAAATTTGGAAAGTACTTTTGGACAGGATGGATATATTTAGCTGGTTACTATTTAGCTAATCTTTCATCCTTCCTTCGCTTCTTCTCTTTCCTCCCTTCCCCTCTCCTCAGTGCTGCAGAGTGAGTTTAAGGCCTTTTGCATTCTGGTTCATTGCTCTGCCACTGAAAGGTCCCCTCTTTAAGTTACCTGTGTACAAAGGGGATTCAGAGGTAGAGGATAGAGATAGCTCTTACCCACACTCTTCCTCATCAACCTGTACAATTTATTTTATTGTTGCCAGACTTTGTAAGCTGTCAGTTCTAGCTATACTTTTGAAGGCTGTTGTACACTTAGTCTCATAATGAGGTTGAAACACTCACCGGTTTCCTCTTCTGGTGCTTCCAGCTTCTTAGCTAAGCAGCTGCCAGTTTCCCTGGCTGTCTAGTTTGCCTATGGCCATTATGCAATTTACAGCCTCTGTGGTCACATGAATCAATCTACTAACCTCCTCATATGTGTGTGGGAACTCTACTGTGATATTAAACATAACATATGAATTTAAATGCTTGTAATCTCCTTTACACAACTGCTAAGACTCTGCCAGGAAGTCACTAATGCCACCAAAGCAGGTGTTTGGTCTTTTATTTCTCCTGTATTTCTTCCTTGAGCTACCTGATTCTTTGCTCATTGGAGGCTTTTTGCTGAATTGGAGTTAACTGCTGTAGGAGAAGTATAATGCAAAAAGAAGCATCATATTCTTGCATCATATGCAACATTAAAATACACGTAGTTCACTTGAAAAGTTTTCTAAGGTAGAAAGGTGTCCAGTGGAGAATCAACACTACATTAAACAGAGGAGTCAGCTAAACACAGAAGCATAGGCATCATTTTAAAAGGCCAGTGTATTTAATCCCAGCACTTGGGAGGCAGAGGCAGGCGGATTTCTGAGTTCGAGATCAGCCTGGTCTACAGAATGAGTTCCAGGATAGCCCAGGCCACACAGAGAAACCCTGTCTCAAAAACCAAAAACCAAAAACAACCAAAAACCAAAAACCAAAAACCAAAAACCAAAAACCAAAAACCA
>JANHMN010000031.1:971800-1003005 GCA_030674055.1 Rhabdomys pumilio | reverse complement strand
CCAAAAACCAAAAACCAAAAACCAAAAACCAAAAACCAAAAACCAAACCAAACCAAACCAAAACAAAAATGCAGTATACCTGAAAGACACCGGCCATGGAAATTACTATAAATAGAATTTTAAAGAGTTTCTCAACACTTTTATGCATCAGGTCTGAGTTGTGAGTAATGAGCTGGAATACAGCCATTCTGTTAGCACTGAAGTCAGTCCTGGTGATACACTGCTCTGTAGAGTTGGATATATACAATGACAGATAACAGAAGGCTTGCTGAAGAGCTTCCAAGTAGAGATGGGCAGGGCAGGCAGGACAGATGTGATGAAGATATCTTGAAAAAGATGAGTTGCTAACAGCCTTGTAAGTACTGGAAGGTGAACAACACTGGCTTGTTGCCATCAGAAGCAAATTAAATGATTTTGAACTATGGAAATTCTTCAATTATAAAAAGCAATGCAAGGGACAGATGGCTTCTGATCTGCATGCACCACAGATCTCAGTGATGTCAGCAATGACCTTTGATGACAAAGGATGGAGTGAGAGGGGCCCCTCTGACAGGAAGTAAGGAACTCTGATACCCTATAAAAGATGGCTTTTCCAGTTATTAGCTGGTGACATGGATAAGCTATTTTTGGCTACATAAACAGTTGTACTATATTTACACAAAAGAAATAAAAGGAATAACTCCCAAACAAGATGTATTTGACAAAAAGCAAGGTAATATTTTAAAGCAACATTTCAGACATTTGGTGAAATGACAATTTTAGAATATCTTAAGTTAATGTTTGCTGTAAGTACTGTTGGAGACAGCCATAAATCCCTTAGATTTGAGAAGCCTGCTTTGCATTCAAGATCAGAAAACTACCATGTAAGGAATAGCTTCTAAAATGTGTGACCTAAATGGCCAAAGATGTCATCATTAATCAATGTGGATAGAATTGGGGTCCATATTTAATATCTACAAAAACAGAACTAACCTTTAGCTAAAGCTACACTGGAAAATCTTGTAAAAACTTGGAAAACCCCAAATTTATCACAGCAAATCTCAGTATTAGGGCTGTATCTTTCTGTCTCCCTTTCATATAATATTGCTACTTACTTACAGTGCTGAGCAAACAATGCTACTTCTTGCAAATAATCAACAATTCTGCACATACAGTGAGCTTCTTGACAATTGTACCTGAGACTGATTTATTAACCACATTTAGTATTCCAGTGACAGAGTCTCCAAGCAAATGTTATTTATGTCATCACTGGCAAGTCCCCAAGACATACTTGATAAATACCCTTGTTATATCATCAGATACAAAATTATTGAGCATTTGATTTTCTTTCACTTGTCCAATTCTACAACTTGATTTTCCAGTGTCTGAGGATTATGAATGCTAGGGCTGTGCTTTTTTGATTCTTGGTGCTTTATCTTAGATGAGCATGCCAGTGATTTAGAAAAAAGCTTTGTCTTGTGTAGTATGGTTTGATTGGCAATATAACTTACACACACCATTATTATGAGC
Organism: Rhabdomys pumilio; assembly: GCA_030674055.1. Taxonomy (NCBI): domain Eukaryota; kingdom Metazoa; phylum Chordata; class Mammalia; order Rodentia; family Muridae; genus Rhabdomys; species Rhabdomys pumilio. The sequence goes on along the minus strand of JANHMN010000031.1, from coordinate 1,001,496 downwards.
CCTGACTCTCTCTCTCACACACACACACACAACCTCCAGCACTTATGTAAAACAGAAATGGGCCACATAAACCTGATTTCCAGAGTGTGATAACGGTGGTCAATGTCATACACCTCAGATTTGTCCTTCCCTCTCCCTGTTTTCTAAGCTCTTCCATGTGAGGCATTTGAGAGTTATCCAGAGTATCTTCCATGACCTTAGAAACATGTTCCACACCACTGTCCAAATGAAAGAACTCTTAATTTATTACTTTTAGTGGACTATTCACAGCTAGCTTTGGCCACTCAAGGTTACTATGATTTCTCCCAAAGACCCCCCCATTCATCCTACTTTTTTTTGCACCCTTCCTCCCTATCTCCACAAAAAGGTAACTGAAGTTTCTTTTTAAAACATTTATTCTGAGACTGAAGGAAAGGTCATCCAGTGATAGTCCCAACTTCGGATCCATCCCATGGGTGGGTACCAAAACCTGACATTATTATTGATACCATGTTGTGTGTGCAGATAGGAGTCTAGCATGGCTGTCACCTGAGAGACTGAGGTTGGGACCCCTATGAAAGAATTAAGAAAAGAACTGAAGGAGCTGAAGAGGATGGTAATTCTTTAGGAAAATCAACAGTGTCAACTAACCTGGGCCCCTGGGAGCTTCCAAAGACTAAGATACCAACCAAAGAGCATACACGGGCTGGTTCATAGTCTCTGGCACATATGTAGCAGAGGACTGCCTTGTCTGGCCTCAGTGGGAGAGGATGTGCCTAATCCTGTAGATACTTGATGCCCCAGGAGAGAGAGATGCTGGGAGTGGTAAGATGGGATGGGAAGGTAATGAGATAGGTGGGTGGGGAGCATCCTCTCAGAGGGAATTGGGAAAAGGGATGAGGTAAAGAACTCTGGGAGGGAAGTCTAGGAAGGGTGACAACATTTGGAACGTAAATAAATAAAATAACATAATTTTTTTTAAAAAAAGAAAAAAATTAAGCTCCCTCCCAAAGTTTATTCTGTAAGAAGTCCTGTCTGGTAGTGTGATGACAGGTAAAATTTAGAAAGTTAGAGTTCTAATAACCGCTCAGGGCAGAACCAGCATGGTGTTTAAGGACTTGTCCTTGGTGCTGAATTCTTCCCGGTTCTCGTGCAGATGACCCTTGAGTACACATTATGAAAGTATGGAATTTTCATGGCAACTTGACAACATTCTGTGAATTAGAGTTCATGGAAGTTCTAACTTTGAATTCTGACTAAATTTTGGGGGCAATTGTTCAAACAAAAGTGCACGAAACTAATAGTAAGAAATTCACATCTTTTCTGGGGCTTCTTCCCCTATGTCTTTCAAACCCTTTAGAATAAAAATAACAAACAAGAAAGTTCAATCTGTTTAAAAGATTAGCAGACAATTTCAATGATCATGGGATGGCATCAACTTCAAGTGTTCAATATATGAATGGATGAAGTAATTGTCCTATACACACACAATAGCTTTAAAAATGGTAATTCTCATTTTCAATAGCATAGAAAAACCTAGATATCATATTAAACAGATAGGCTGAGGACATACGGTTCTGTCTTTCTGTTCATTTCTTCCTTAGCTTGATATGCTGTACCCTTTGAATGCAAGAGAAAATTAACATTTCTTTCCTAAACCTGCTTCTCACCATGTATTTAGTTACAACAGTGATAAAACAGTGGAGTGGTTATAGTAAATAACAATACTCCATGTTTATTGCATTACTTATATATGGTATCTAAGGAAGATTATTTCATAGAATCAAGGAGAGAACATTGGTTGTTGGGGACTGATGGGCTGTGGGCTGGGGAGATTTGCTTAAAAGGTATAAAATCTTAATTAGAAATGAACAGTAAATTCAAGAAATTGTTCTATAATATGATTACTGTAACGATGGATTTGCTTTTCATTTTCGATTGGCTTATGGACTCCATAGGGATTTGTGAAGCACACATTTGGGTGTGGCCATGAGACTGACTAAAGTTACTTACGTGTGGATATTCACCCTGAATGTGGGTTGGTGGGCATTCTGGACTGACTATAAAGGGGAAAAAAAGTCAGGTGAACTCCAGCATCCTTCTTTCAGTACTTCTAATCAATCCACTGAGGAGTGATCAATAAGCTTCCCACCACTGCAATGAGGAGCTGTTTCTGCCACCCTGTCTTGCTTGATCTGATGGATTGTGCCCTCTGAATCACAAGTTAAGAAAACCTTTCTTCCTAAACTGCTTCTTGTGAAGTGTTGGGTTATAGCATTGAGAAAAGTAACACAGTGATTGTATAGTTAATAGCAACATATTGTTTACTTTGAAATTTCTAAGAGATTTTCTCATCATATAATAAGCAAGTAAGGTAATGACTATTAATAGGTTAACACCAGTTAACCATCAACAACATATCAGAACAATATGTTGTATTTACCCAACATTGATGATCCTCATGTGTCAACGAAGAGAAAAGGAAGAGCAGGTGATTGTGTTGGATCTCAAGATATATAGCATACATGTACAGGGATAGCATTGCCTTCCAAACTGATAGATAGATAGAGATAGAGAGATAGAGAGATAGAGATAGAGATAGAGATAGAGATAGAGATAGAGATAGATAGATAGATAGAGAGAGAGAGAGAGAGAGAGAGAGAGAGAGAAAGAGAGAGAGAGTTCTACAAGGCTTCTGTGAATAAGCCTGGTCATTAAAATTCTGCCCAATATTACAGTGTCTGTAACTTCTCCTCAAGTATTTTCAAACTATGTTGGCCCATAATCCACGATTGTCTATCTGTATTATCAATTAACTAACTTTGTTTGCTATGAAGAGGGTCAAAGGAAAGACTGGGCAGAATGTAAATATCAAGATTCTATGTGAGACAAAGACAACAGAAACAGACAAACCAGAGGAAACCTGCATGTTTGGAAATCTCAATTTAGAAAACTAAATGTATAGAGAACAAAGCTGAAACCTAAACAGCTGGGCTCAGTGGCAGGAGGATGGATGCTCAAGGCCCTGGCCTTAAGTGTCTTTTGGGATGATAATGAGTTTTACCACCCTCTCTGGTAAGATAGTGTAAGAATCAGCCTCTTATATGTGAAATGTTAAGCCCTGCAGCTAGCACGAATTTCCATTAAAAGAAAAAAATTGCACAGGCTCAGGGATGTTTCTTCCATTCTTATTTGTGTGGCTGGGGGGACTACAGTGCACTTGGCTGCTTGTCCATCCTGAATACATGTCCACTGGAACCATGGAGCCTAGTAAGCTTTGCCAGGTGAATTGGCTGTGGCAGGGCAATGGGAGGGAAGATGACAGTGGCTGGCTGGAGAGTTGTTCTAAAGAATTTCATGATGTGAGTGCCATGTGAATGTTTAAAACTGTGCCCTTTTTGTGTGATAACCTTGATTACATTTAGTTAGTAAAGTTATAGTCATTGAATAGAAGAATCTGAGAATTGGCAAAAATGTGTTCTTAAGCTTCCAAGTTGACCTTTTGGTGACAGCAGAGTATTTGTGATTTGTAGATGGAAGACAACAAGTGAGACAAAAAGATGAATTAGGTCTATGAAGGGTTATCAAAAATGACTGGTTAAGTCTCAAAGACTGAGACTGAAAGATTTAATACAGTCTTATCCTTTCTTTACGGCTAAAATACAAAGGTACAAAATTAAGTGGGGGAGTATGGAAAACAGATGCTAGAAAATGCCAAGCATTAATTTCTCTTTCTGCAGCTCTTTGCTGTTGGTCTTGTGCCCATGACTGGGGGATCTTTGTCTCCAACTCTGTGGAACTGAGCCACACAGTACTTTAGTCATGGAACAAAGAGGTAATGTTTGTTGTTCTGACTGTCTGTATTTTGTGATAGGAAGCCCTCAAGAGCCAGATGTAATTACAGCCATTATTTTTGGATGAATGTCATAATTAATTCAGACTAAAGGGGTACCTTCTTTTTATGTTTTATTTCACAAAGAAAGGTGAGATATTCAATGTAATTATTGTCTTTTTAATAAATGCATGGCCCTTACAGCCTTCCAGGTAGAGACTTACTGTAATAGCAGCATTAGTAAAGAGCTCTTTTGAATTTATATGATTTTCAGTGATGTTTTTACACAGTAGACTGTGAAGGACCCTCCTTTCACAGGTAACCTATTGGCTTTACAATCTTTAAGGAGATGAAGACCACAGTGCTGATTGTATCGTAAGTCACTTCATTAATATCCAGAAAACCAGAAGGTTCATTTTAAAATGTGAACCAAGACATTTTCCTCCTTTTGCCATTTAATACATTCTTTGGAAATAAATAGGTCTCATACATAGCAAACTGAAGATATAACCCAGATTTTCCAATAGGCAAAGAAAGACATGATAACCCTCCATCAATGTTGCTTTGTCACTTTCTCTGTTACCTTTACGTTTTAGTTAAAGGCATATCATTTGGTAGTTCCTCTAAGAAAATTATCCTTACTCTGGGTGGTGAATTGAATGGGACCAGCCTCCACCGACTCATCCTGTTTGAATTCTTAGGCCACAGGGAGTGACACTATTAGGAGGTGTGGCCTTGTTGGGGTAAGTGCAACCTTGTTGGAGGATGTGTGTCACTGTGGGGGCAGGGTTTGAGGTTCCCAGTGCTCAAGCTATGCCTAGCATGGCACACAATCTTTTTCTGTTGCCTGAAGATCAAGATACAGAACTTTCAGCTCCTCCAGCACCATGTCTGCCTGGACACTCCTATGCTTCCTCCATGACAAGATAATGGGTTAGACCTGTGAAACTGTAAGCCTGCTCAATTAAATGTTTTCTTTTATAACAGTTGCCTTTGTCATGGTGCCTTTTCACAGCAATGGAAACTCTAACTAAGATGCTCTGTCTCACATCTACCCAGCTGTCATTTTCTTTCTTTAAGATAAGGACTTCTTTGTCTCTTCTATGGTCACCATATAGAAGTAGAGCTGCTGTTTCTAAAGATTGGGGATGAGGAAGCCCAGCCACTGGCCTTGTTCTCAATCCCATCTCTGTGTCCTAACCAGAAAGGGAGCTGAATATCTCCATGTATCCTAGGAGACACTGGAGCTCAGGAAGAAAAACTAGTTGTCTGGAGATACAGTGACTTGTCACTGACTGACAAATTATTTTAGTGGCTGAAATTTTGTAGAAGTTTCCTAATTTGTCACATATCTTTCTCTATTCATAAAGCACAGACATTAATTGGAAAAGGTCTTTTATTTTCACTAGTTGGGCATGGTATATTTGACTTGAACTTTAAATATATAAAGAACATTTAAACTTCAATAGTAAAACCACTCATTAAAAAACTGGGCAAAGGACTTGAACAGGCATTGTACTTTCAGTGCTCAGAGGGTGGGCCCTGCCTCGCATCTGGGCTGTGCTGAAGATATAGCCCTGGTGGTCTGGGATCAGAAGAACTGGCAGTCTTATCCGCTCAGCTAACAACCAGACTAAGATGCAGGGTTCTGAGTTGGCCCACCACATCTACTCCATCTCTGAGATGCTGAGTCACATGAAAGGGCTGGTCCTATAGAACCAAAGCTACAGTATCTCCACAACACGGGGCAACAATAGGATATCTGAGAGGAGCCCCATGAGGATACAGTACTGATGGGGTGGTGGAAGCCAGAAACCTCTACTCACTGCAGTGAACATTCCCAAGTAAAGATGTTTGGCAGAAGTACGCACTGGGAGACCCGCCGCGACACACTACAGCTTACACTGGGAGACCCACCGCGACACACTACAGCTTACACTGGGAGACCCGCCGACACACTACAGCTTACACTGGGAGATGGCTTAATTTTCATTTTTTAATTTTTAATCTTTTATTTTTGAATTTTTTAGTTTTTTTTTTTTTTGAGAGGAAGTTTCCAAGGGCAGAGAATAGATATGGAGGGATGTTGAGATGAGTGAGATCAGGATGTATGATATAAAATTCACAAAGAATCAATAAAAAGTTAAAAAAAGAGAGAATATATACTGAGTAAAGTAAGCTAGTCACTACATGCTACTTATAACATGATTCTGTTTATATAAAAAGTTCAGAACAGCAAAACCTATTAAGACAGACAAATTAATAGTTGCCTAGGGCTGTAGTGTTGGGGGAGGAAGGGAAAGGAAGGAGCCATTGATAGACATGACTATTTTTTTTGAAGAATGTGATGAAAATATTCCAAGTGAAAAACAATTATGATAGATTCTACAACCTTTGAATATATTAAAAACACGAGGTGACATGTTTTAGATGGGTAAATAATATATACATTATATATATAAATTATAAAAATATAATTCATGGTGTGTGAATTATATTTCAGAAAATAAAAAGAACAGATTTGGGATACTGACGCAGCCAACACAAATGCGAGTCTACTGTGTGCACTGAGACTTACATGGCGGCACACTAGAGTCAGCACAAAGAAAATTTAATTACCAACATGTAGCTCTAGCTTTGGAAGTGGGGAGAGTATTTTTTTTTTGCTGGGGAGATGATGTTCTTTGCCAGAACTACTAAAAAGCCAGAAGGTGGAGCAATGCAAGACCTACTTTTTATTTCTTCATGACCTTGAGATCAAAGCTGTTATAAAACTAGGGTTTTGTTTTTATCTGCAAAGGGGTAATTTCTTCCTGCCTTCTTCCCCTTAACAATTATGTGGTAAAATAAAAGGACTGAAGTTGGAATGTGCACATTGCCAATCCTTTCCTAGTTCCAGGTACAACTAAAGGCTGTTACAACTTCCTTGCAAGACAGAACATAATTTCTTAGCATGTCATTACCACCACAGATGGCAATATGATGAAGGGATCTGTCAGCTCCTTGGAGGGAAAGGTACCAACTTTAGGTTCCAAGTTTTTTGGAAGCTGTGGTAGAAATGGTGTGCTCCTCCTCCTGCCAGGCACACTCCTTAGTCACCATTATGGGCTATTCCAGTAGTAGTCACTTCTTTTAGTAAGTCCACTGCGATGGGCGGTAACTCAGTATGCAAAGTACTATCTCTGGGAGATCACATATTAGCTTCATGCCTTTAGAAAAGGGCATGATGGAACAGCCTGGCAGGCTGTATCTGAGGTGTCAAACACTTTCAGCAAAACTTCACTCAGAGTTTTAGTTAAGTGATTCTGCTAACTTGTTAAAGTGAAACTCCAATGTCATTAGACCCCAAGAGTTACACAATTCCCTCTCAGGATAAGGTCTCATTAAATTTTGGGTTGGTAGAAGGGGACTAAGGAAACTGAGGAAAGAGAGTGAAAATTGGAGACACATGGGATTGGTCCAGGAGTGAGAAAGTGAAGGAAGTTTTCAGAAGCCAGGCCCTCCTTGTGACCCATAGGTTGCCTGAGACTCTAAAAGAGCAGTGAGATAAAATTTTTATATTATCTACTTTTCTTATCACCATGGCAAAATACCCAATGCGAAATAATGTAAGAGAAGAAAGATTTGTTCTGGATCATGGCTTCAAAAGACACAGCAGAGAGGGCACACTGTAGGTGGCTCTGTGGAGGTGGGGACAAACTTAGCTTTTAGACATCTCAGTGAAACAGAAAGCAGAGGGATTCTTCGGCTTATACCCCAGTGACTCACTTCCTTCAGAGAGGTTTCTCCTCATAAAAGTCCTTCATTGTTCCTTAAAAGCTCTCCAGTTGGGGACCAAATGTCCAAAACACATGAGTCTATGCAGAGCAGTCTCCTCCCAAATCATAATAAATGTCCACAAAGCTAACTCCTGCGAGCAGAGGGGAGCAACTTTCCTAAAGGGGAGATAAACTAGTGACAGGGTTGCAAAAACGTCTGCCTCTGTGGAGATAGAAACAAGACAAGAAAAGGGTCCCTTGGTCTTCAGGGATCATAGGCTAACATCATGGTCTCACAGCATCTTTGCCTGGATGCTAAAAAAAAGTCTGGGTATTTAATTTAGACTTTGAACACTAATGCTCCACATAGTAACTGTTGATATTTCAAGATTTTAATGATGGGGTTGGACTCTGAGCAGACACTCACCAGAAGTAAAGAATCTCTAGAGAAAGGGATATGCTGAGGATAAAATCTGTGTACTTCTATCTGTCCAGGGGTGCTGTATATACTGAGGGGCAGGGCCAGGCCATGAGACAGGTTAGAACGATAAGTGCCTATCGAGTGAAATGGATGTTGATTGATGACAGTATCCAATGAATCACAAATGGGAAGAGAAAATAAAGACTGTCAGGTAGTGATAAATAGTCAAAACAGAAGCAAAATGTGCCCCACTTGACAATGAAGGACTGTGAGGTAGAAGCAGAGGCATGGCACAGTGTGAACAGACACAAGGGTTTCTTTACCACTCTTCCATCCTGAACTCAACAAAACCTTTGTAAATCCATAGACAAGTGATTTCTAATAACCTCCAAGCTCCCAGTGAATTGTTTAAGATGGAAACTTACAATATGTTTCCTCTGTTGGCTAAAATCACTGTCAAAGGCGTTCGTGAATTCTTATTCAACGACCCTCATCATAGTACACATACATCGTGGAGCACCCCCGCGTGTTCCACAAACTCCTTAAGGATCAAAAGCATGATGGTATTATTCTCTACCATTTAGCGCAATGCTCGAGCCAGCTAATAAATATTTTCTGGTTGTAAGAATCATTAAATAATGAGTACATTTAACTTGAATTATTTGAAAATTGATACACAAGTGTATTGATTTAACAAATAAGTAAAATTCTCCCAACTAGAATAAACATAGAATCAATCATTCTGTTAACCAGAAAGTTTCCATCCCAGTCATTTGGGAGAATAAGAACTTTAGCTGACTTTCAGAAAATGAAGTTTAATGAACATTGATGAAGAAATTATGAAACAAATAAAAAGAATTGTTGACATGTAAGAAAAGAAAAGCTGACATGTAAGACCGTAATACCATCGATCTTTTACAAAGTTTTATAACGGACAGGTTAAAGGGACTGTGATGAAATGCCAGAAATGGACAGAAGGGAGAGGAAAAGCCATAGAATTTACTGGGTCCTAAAACAGTCTGAAAAGTGAGCACTTCTAGTGACAAATGAAGGAGATTCTAAGCTGTGACTATACAACCCTGTGAATTGGATGCTCCAGTGGTGCAATCGGTTAGCGCGGTACTTAGAGAACCCTATGAATATGAGAAACTGTTTTCTTCTCATTAAAATCACTTATATCTAAACATAAAGTTCCATTTGTACCACCTTAAAAAGCCTTTCCAGCTGCTCACACTCCCTGGAGCACGTGGTAGACTATTTTATTTCTGAGAGAGCCTGAGAAATTCTTTTGATAAAATCACAGTTAATGGCTTTGTTTGATGAGGAAATGAAGAATTATCAGGTGAGAACAACCGTTTGAGAAGCCACAAGGAGCTTGTTACTTGATGCTCTGCCTTCTACCAATGTACTCAATGTGCACGGCATTGCATGTGGTACTGAACTTAATTAGATGTCAGGATAGACAGATTCTACTTTAAGCTGTATCACTGGGAGGCCATGAGAGCTTGGCCAAGTCACATGACCATTTTGGATCCTGTGAGCTGTACATTACCGTTTCTTTACAGATTTCTATTAGAGGACTGCTTCCTCTCTCTCTGAAAAAAACTGAAAAGGCCTTTTTTTTTGGATTACTTATGTCTATGACACAACCCAGGTAAGGTTTTCGTTAAAAGAGTGTATGTAAAGCTAGCAATTAGGCTTAGCTAAGTAGGGTTTCCAGAGAAAGATGTCCTAAGTCTGACTCTCATGTCTGACACTTGACCATTTGAAGAACTTTGAAGAAGGCCTGTACACCTCTGTCTCCTTACTTATAAAATAGGAACAATAAAACTGATAGTTCCCCACAGGGCTGTGATGATCTCTGTGAGAGTTACTGTCATGAAGCACAGGTTATGCATGAGGTGAGGAAATGGGGGTTAACCAAGCATGTATTTCAAGTTATTTTCTTCATTGTAGAATTTCTGTGTGCATGCACACGCACATGTACACATATGTGCACAGCGTGTCTAGATCAGAGGACAGCCTAGGTATTGTCCTCAGGTGTTGTCTACATTTTATTGCTTGTTTGTTTTTAGGGAAGATCTCATTCTGTAACCTAGGCTAGTCCATAAATTGCAATCCTCCTGCCTCAGGCTTTAAGTGTTAGAATTAGAAGAGTATGTCACCCTATCTGTTACATTTCTTCTTTTTTTTCCTTCTAGTTAGCATACAGTATGTCAAAATATCATACCGGGCATGATAAATTTCAGAAAGGAGCTTGGTAGAACACTTTTTTTTCCTGAGGCTGTTGCATCCTGATTCTGAGGCCAGGGCAGGTGCCTGGAATACTGCAGGACATATGGGATAGGTAGTGACAGCATCTTGATCCTCCACTTGCAAAGAGTCTGCAGCAACCTAACAAGGAGTCCCTGTTCAATGACATAATCAGATTCCTCACTATTTAAGCTTTTGAGTTTTTATGGCCTAGTGTAGTGGTTTGAGTGAGAATGGCCCCTACAGGCCCATATGTTTGAATACTGATCATCAGGGAGTGGCACTAATTGAGAGTGATTAGGAGGTGTGGCCTTGTTGGAGGAGGTGTGGCCTTATTGGAGGAAGTGTGTCACTGGGTTTGTGCTTTGAGGTTTCAAGGGCCCAATCCAGGCTTAGTGTCTTACTCTCTTCCTGTTGCTTGCAGATCTGTTTGTAGAATTTACAACTACCTCTCTAGCACCATGTCTGCCACCCACCATGCTTCCCGTCATGATGATAATGGACTAAAGCTCTGAACTGTAAGATAGGTCCAATTAAAAGTTTTCTTTTATAAGTGTTCCTATGGTTGTGATGTCTCTTCATAGCAATAGGTGCTGATTAAGACACTTGGCAGCCACAAGGAACTGACACACCGCCATCTAGATTGCAACTTTCTAGTTATGCAGACATTGACTCAGATTCTATCTTCGATAAATTAAATAATTACTTTTATCATACACACAATAAAGAAAATTGTAAATATCTGAATTCAGAAATTGAAACCATTCTTCAAGCCACAGAAGAGTCAGCTTTGGGGTTGGATAGAAATGGAGTACTTATCAAAAATAAAGCCATTTAACTTTTTATTTATAACGTGTGTCTTTGTGATAAGAAATTTGAATGTACCTCAATGTTAGGGACCATCTAGAAAAACATAAGGCTAATGTTTCAATTTTTAAAAAGTATAAAGATGTTTTAGTACTCTATGAGTTCTATCTAGAAAAACCAAAATATATAATGCCATTATTGGAATGCTTTATACCGTGAGGCTTTGGAAAGGCCAAACTAATTGTAGACAGGACATGATTGCCCTTACAACACATTCACAGATTGTTCTTGGCGAATAGGAAAGATTTTGTTTGTTTTTTGACACAGAGACTTTCCATGTAATGCTGGTTGGCCTGGAACTGGTGACACCCACACATCAGCCTTTCATGTGCTGGAGTTAAGTTATAAGTATGTGCCACCATGGGTGGATTTATGATCATTGCCCCATATTGTGCACAAGAAAACCTGAGTGAGTTTTGGAAGTTAGAAAAGGTGGAGATGCTTTCCATACATCATTTTTGTTTGCTTTTTATCTCCCACCAGTATTCTCCCTTCCCTCTCTAACAGCGTTACTATGCAGCCCAGGATGACTGTCTCAAACTCACACCTCAGACTCTTAAATGCCAGACAGACACGAGCCACCACTCTTCACTCGGTTGTGAACAAGGCCCTTTTCACTGAACCCTCATTCAAATTATAATCATTTTTACTTTGTTTGAAAGGTAGCTGAATAATTAAATTTAGAGAAATTTTTCTTATGTAAAGTGCTAGAGTTCGAGGTTCTGAGATATTTAAATTTTGTTATAATGAACATTTTTCTCATCCAGGTAGACTTAACATGCTTAAAGAAATGCACCAACTGAAAAGCAGCAGTCAGTGGAATGTTTGTCGACAGCTCTGCTTATTTTGGAAGAAATAATTTTGAGAGGGAAAAAACATTAGTATGGAATGTTTCCAAATAACCCTTTGTAGAGACCTGTGGCAGTGCTGTGGAGGCCTGGGTCGGTGGGTGAAATGCTTGTTGTGTGAGCATGGGGATCCGAGCTTAGCCCTCCAGCACCCTGCCTATGTAAAAGGACAGCTGTGGTCATGATCACACACATCTACAACTCTAGCCCATGTGAGGTGGGGGGAGGGGAGTGACGGTAGATAAAACTAGTTTAACCAACCAGTGAACACAGTTCAGTGGGAAGCCCTGCCTGAAGAAGAGCCACTGAGGAAGGCAGGCATCGTTAACTTCTGGCCTTGACAGGTACGGGAGTGCATACATGTATGTGTATCTATACACAGAGGCATATGTTCATCATTTCCCCCAAATCATCATTATAAGTCAGAAAACATATGCAAAAAAATTGTCACACGTCTTTGAGCCAACTCATGGATGTGAAAATGTTTCCTAAATCTTATGTGCATTTTTGGCACAGTGTATTTGTTTGGCTTCTCAAAAAGATAAATTAGGGAAGACACTAACTAGAACTTGTTCATTGTCTAGTCACTTAATAGTCAAATAAAACTTTTTTTTCTTTTTAAAAGAAAGAGTTTCTTTCAGTTTGACTTGTTTCTTCATCACTGTGGCCCTTGACCTTCTCAGGCCATTTGCTCTAGTTTAGAAAACTTGTTAATTGTTTCTCTGTTCCTTTGAGATATAAGCCTCCCAGTACCTTGTCAACTGTACAACACAGGAATGTTCTTCTCTAGAAGAGGGCAGGCATTCATTTGAAATGTAACCATCAAGAAATAAGTCAGGCAGGGCTCATGTCCTTAAACCCAGCACTCAGGAAGCAGAGGCTGATAGATCTCTGTTCATTCAAGGCCAACCTGGTGTACATAGCACTTTCTAGGACATCCATGGCTGTCTCAAAACCAACCACCCAAGCAAGCAAGCAAGCAACCAACCAACCAAAGAACAGAAAATCAAAACAAACAAACAAAAAATCCAAAGCCAAAAATCAATAAAAGAAAGAAATGATTCAAGTTCTTGTTCTTCAGACATACATCTCGGTTGCTTCTGAAGCAGAAGTGCCTGAGGCCAACGGGGAGGCTGTGCCTGGGCATTGAGCTTTATGAGTTCTGAAACCATCTAGAACAGACTCCTGTAAAGCAAGCAAAAGGCTGTCTTTAAAGGCGCCACCACAGAGCAGGGCAATGCTCCAGCAGAGGACGTCTTAGCTGACCACTTTCACATCTTGAGGAACATGCTGAAAACATACTCATCACACAGCAGGTGGCTGCTCACTTATCTAGTTCCCCCTTGCATTCAGGAGGGACTTTCATTATAAGTGCTGCAATTGTTAAATACAATTATTTGCATATTTCTTTCCAAATGGATTGCTCCACTTCCAACTCTAAAAGAGATAGAAGTACACACGAAGGGGTGTGTGTGTGGGTGCAGCATGGAAATCACTGATATGAGAAGTTTCCGAGTATGCAAGCCATGATTGACACCGCAGCTTGTAGAAGGAGAGGGGAATCATTTTGGCTAGGCAGATAAGAAAATGAAATGCCAGTCCCCCTGGCGTACAGTGCCACAGTCCTACCCAGGTGCCAGTCTCTCTAGAGTGGCCCACAGTTCTGCCATTAACCACTTGAAGTTTGTGGAAGCCTCAGGTCTCAGCACAGTCATCCTCTCAGCTTTCCTTAAGAGCTCTTTCTAAACTGTCTTGTTCATGGTCCTATTGCAGAAGTCATACACATCATGCAGCCACTGAAATACTTGTAATGCCACTAACATGTATCAGAGAGATGGTGGTGTCCTCTAAAAGTCACAGGACTCTCCCTTAGTCTCAGATGTTCTTAAGTACATTCATTTCTTTCTTTTATGAGACAGGGTTTCTCTTGTAGCCTTGGCTGCCCTAGAAGTCACTCTGTAGACCAGACTGGCCTTGAATTCACAGAGATCTGCCTGCTTCCACCTCCTGAGTGCTGGGATTAAAGGTGTTACAGTTTCAGAGGTTCAGTCCATTATCATCATGGTGGGAAGCATGGCAGCATGCAAACAGATATGGCTCTGGAGACTCGGAGATTTCTATATCTTGATCTAAAGGCTCTTCCACAGGCAGCCAGGAGGTGGGTCTCTTCTGCATTGAGAGGAGCTTGAGCATAAAAGGACACCTCAAAGGCTGTGACACACTTCCTTCAACAAGGCCACATTTAGTCCAAGGCTACCCCTCATAATAGTATCGCGTCCCATGGGGCAAGCATATTCAAACCACAATAACATCTGTTTGCTTCTTTTAAATGAACTAAACATAAATGTAATTCACATAATTGTAACTGCTTCTATACTTTTCCCAACAAACTCTTCTAAATTCTGCTAGAATTTTCTGCCTTTGCATCAAATGCCTCATTTTTTTTGTGTGTTTTGTTTCTTTTTTTCTTCTCTGTAATTAATTTCAACTATAGAAATGGAAAAATTAAGTGAAACGATGTGATTTTTTTGTCTTTTTCTTTTTTTTTCATTCAGAGCAGAAGCTATCTTCCCTGCTGACTTTTCTGAGTTGGGTTTTGGTAACTCATCTCCTTGGTTTACCCTTTGACTGGCACTTTCAAGTATCCCAACACCATTTCTCCTCTAATTGTCTCAGACAAACTGGTGTATATACACACAAACTGTGCTAACACAGAGGGCTGGCTTTGTTTTAATCAATGAAAACCAACCAAACATAAAACAAGCAAGTTGACTAAATTGCCCACATATTTAATGAGCCTCTTAGAAGAGTCAAGGAGAGACTCTTTTATATAAGACTCAGAATTTCACAGCCACCACCCCTCCCCATTTTAGTTATATTGTATTGGGTTTTTAGTCACAGAAAATTTGTTACATTATCATTGATAGTACTAAAATGAGGGCCAGATAAAATTATACTTGAATATAATTTTGGTTTTAGCAATGGTTGTAAGACCAAATATTGACATCTATTTAAACTTACAAATAGGAAAAGAAGGTATTTTTGTTACTTTGGAAATTTATTCCAGTTTGAATAGCCTCATAATTACAAATTAAAGGAGAAATAACCATGTTTTCTCTTCAAAGCTCCAAATGTCTCTATTGGAACCGTCTTGGAACACAATATTGTATCTTCCCAGAATAACTGCTTTCTTTTATCCCTTCGGAATTGCATTATTTAATTACTGTACTTTTAAATCAAAATATTTTAAAACTAATTAGACACTGTTTTGTTTTTAACTATTTTTCCAGATGTCTTCTTTGCTTACCAGCCAAATTTAGGAAGCAATGGCAAATGAGCTTGGCAGGAACTGTGTGTGTGGCTGTTTTATGGGCACTGTGTGATGCCCATATTGTCGTTTTAAATGTGTTTTACTGTTCTTCTGAGATTTTATGTTCTCTGCACCACTTTCATTGCCAGTAAAGCTTGCTTTCCTCTCATTCAGGCAGAGGTCTCTTAGAGTGTCCAATCTTGCATCAAAAGAGTGCTTCTCTTAAAATTATTCCTTCAAAACAAGAAGTGTCTATGTGGTAATCTAAGGTATACACAACACATAGGAGAGGGAGACGTTCTTCCAATTATGTTATAGATAGGCAACAGAGGTAAGGGGTTTAAAATAATAAAGATAAAAAAATAAATAAAATATTAAATATAAAATAAGACTGACTATAGCTTGTTCTATTATAGGCATTGCTTGTTGCTTTTAGTCCTTTAAGCAGCCCATTAGACATGCATTAACACCTTTCTTTTATGAAGAATAAGAGACACAGAGAGGTGTTCTTGCATGCCCACATGGTGAGTTATTGAAACATAGTTTATAAAATTATGTACTAGAGGCTATGGGTATAGTTCAGCTGGTAGAGAACTTGCCTTTCCTCAATGAGGTGTTGGGTTTGATCTCCAGCACCATGAGTGAGTGAGTGAGTGAGTGAGTGAATAAATAAGTACTATGTACCAGGCTAGTTTACATCTAATACATTTCATACACAATTCATTCCTACTTCAAGGAAGTGCACCCTAGTTAACCGCCAGATATAGCTCCTTCAGTCTTACAATAACAGTGGGAGCAGATATTAAATGATTCTTGAATCCTTACACTTGCTGAACTGACAATGGTGATGTTTTATAGAGGAAACATAATATTATATAAGAAGTTTTGCAAACCCTTTTGTGGACATAGAAGTGACTGATCTAAATACATGATTCTTCATGGAGTTAAGGTTTTGGGATGGCTTGATGTGTTTTGTAGATGGTCTTTGGAGACCACCAAGACAAAAATGTGCAGGACTTTGTGGGACATTTTCATTATCTCCAGTGTTTACATTTTTTTTTTATTGAAAGAGACCCAAGTTTCAACACACACCTCTGTTCAATTTCCTGACTAGCGTTAGCCACCAGAAAATCCCAGACGCCAGGAAAAAAAGAGGCTCCCATGACCCAACAGGAATGACATGAGCTGAAATACCCAACAAAGGGGAGGGAGAACCTGTAGAGACTGTATGCAGAAGTTAGGCAAGGCCCCTGGTTGAGGGATGTGGCCACACACTCATCTTCGAAATTTTAACCCAGAATTGCTCCTGTCTAAAGGAAATATGGGGACAAAGAGTGGAGCAGAGACTGAAGGAAAGGCCATTCAGAGACTGTCCCACCTGATGATCCATTCCATATGCAGCCACCAAACCCAGATATTATTGCTGATGACAAGAAGTACTTGCTGACAAGAGGCTGCCTGATAAAGCTATCTCCTGAGTGGCTCTGCTAGAGCCTGATCAATACAAATGTGGATGCTTGCAGCCAACCATTGGACTGAGCATGGGGATTCCAATGGAGGAGTTAGGGCAATGACTAGAGGAGGTGAAGGGGTTTGAAACCCCTTAGGAAGAACAATATCAACCAACCAGACTGCCCAGAGCTCCCAGGAGCCAAACCATTAACCAAAAAGGACCATGGCTCCAGCTGCATATGTAGCAGAGTATGGTCTTGATGGGCATTAATGGGAGGGGAGGCCCTTGGTCCTGTGAAGGCTAGATGCCCCAGTGTAGGGATGAGGTGGGAGTGGGTGGCTGCATGGGGGAGCACCCTCATAGAAGCAGAGGGAGGGAATAGGGGGTTTGCAGAGGGGAAACTGGGAAAGGGGATAACAATTGAAATGTAAATAAATTAAATATCCAATCAAAAAATTTTTTAAAAAGAGACTCAAGTTTCAAAGGGACAAGTGATTTCCAAGTTCATAAAAGAGAGTATTTTAAATGCAGCTATTCCTTGGTTAGTCCTTGGTTAGTTCCCTGTTTCCTCAGTTGCTTTAAAAGAAGATGATTCTTTACTTCTTTAGTCCTTTAGTAAGAAGATGACCCGTTGGATAACCAGGTAATTGAAAAGGGAAGGAAAGTTCAAGTGTTGACAATGTAAGATGAAGAAGTAAAATCATTATTTTGACTAAAAGTGTCAAAGATTTATGACCTTTATTTGGTAATGTGGAATTCTTCCTGTGAATTTTGAAAAAGATTTGTTTTTCAGGCTGTCCAAACCTAGGTTTTATTTTACTATAGACACATGAATTAGACAGATGAAGAAAAGAGAATCACATTCATTAAAAGTCATTCCAGAGAATGCCCATCATGGGCATCACTCACACTTGGGATGGAAAATAGAAAGTGGAGTTGGGAATACTGAGGTTCTCAAGGAAAAATACCAATATTGTCTTTCAACAATTCTGGTTTTGAGTATGTTTCATTGTGATATTTCTTTTCCAGGTCATATTTGTTCTATTGGGAGAAGGTTGGAGAGCAGGTTCAAGGGCTATAGGTTCAGTGCGGTTAAATGATAACTTTTGTAGCATTGAGAGGCATAAGGAGAGAAGCCCATGAAACTTGAGAATGCTCTCAAAGAATTCCATAGACCATGTGGCAGAACTGTTGTAATGTTGGTTAGGACTTTAGATATCTATTTTGCATAGCCATATCGACTGAATTAATGTAAATTCTGAAAAAATCAGTATAGAAAAAGAAATATCTATGAATAAAAGACAGTACACTTTAATATATGTAGTTGTAAAAATAATTCACCATAGGCAGTGCTTTTAAAAGATTCACTTTATTTCGTGTGTATATATGGTCTATCTTCATGCGTGCATGTTCACTACATGCATGTCTGTGCCCATTGGAAAAGGGCGTTGATTTCCCTGGAACTGGAGTTACAGAAGGTTGTTAGCTACCATATAAATGCTGGAAACTGAGCCTGGATCATCTATGAGAGCAGCAAGTATACTTCACTGCTGTTCCATATCTCTAGCCACTAGGCAGTGCCTTTGTGTGCATGTCCATGCGCAACCAGTTTTAATCTGTTGAGTGGGTTGGCTAAGGATGTTTATTAAATAATCAAATATGAAGTACACATGTTGGGAGGGGAACTGTTGGCCAGCACTTAAAAGTCTCTCATCTAAACCCCCACTTCAGAAGTATCTAATCCAAGCTTTCATCTCCCCTCATCTCAGATCAACACCGGATGGCATGGTAATTAGACAGTTGTACCTATACATGCTTTTGTATAGGCAAAATTAGTTCCATTCAAGATGTGGGTTGGAAGTAGTTGTGTATACTGACTATGCTTTAATATCTTATGTGAAGTTCCAAAGTAATACTTATTTTCTGACTAATAATAGATACTATTTGCTGATAGTTTGTCTGTGGATTTCTATGTATGTGTTCACACACCACTATGAAAGTTTCAAATGTTAGAATTGAGTCTAGTGATACATAGTAAGTGATTAACCGAGCTGAGATTGTAGACTATGGTTTTAGACAATTTACTATCATTTATTCAGTGATGAGTAAAGAACTCAGAGCCTTTTACATGCTAGGCAAACTTTTTACCACTAAGTTATATCTCATATCAGCTATATTCTGATACTGTGATTCTGTATACAATTGTCTATTCATTTGCAAGGTCTAAATAAAAAAATTCATGTGGGAAATACCTAGACAAGTATCTGTCAGCAAATAAACATTCAAATATTGGTTAACTGTGAAAAAGCAAACAAAACACTCCCACAAACAAACAAACAAACAAACAGTCATTCCAGAACCTTGAATTATAGAGGATATGACTTGGAAATCAGAGCAGGAAAATGACTGCTTTCCCCCAGTAAAGTACATTTAATTATGATGTCCTTGGTGGCCACTTTGAAACATTTCCTGAGCTCCCTGGGGACTGACAATCCTGATAACTTCATCCTGCAGTGGCGCAGTCCTAGAGCTGTTCTGCATGGCCTAGCAGTTTCGGCAGCTGAATAATTGAGTGGAAAAAATCCATTATTTGAGGAATTTGATCTCTCTGCTATTTGGTTTCCCCCAAAGTTTCAGAAAGAGTGCTATTCTAGTAAAGGGCACTATTTGCCCTGTCATCCTAGAGGAGCTGGTTTTGAAGTGTGTGCCAACCTGGGAGGATTAAGATGAGATACTCACACACTCTAAACAAAAGACCCTCAAAATTAAATGATTGGGATTTATGTGGATTTCAAAAGTGATAACTGCACATAGGTAAAGACAGTTTAATCTGTTCAACACACTTTCATTTTGATGAACAGTTTTGGAAATAATAGACAAACTAAGTTGCTGTTTAAGTCCCCAGAGAAAACTTATCTTAGAAATTAAGCTTGATGATACATCAATGCCAAGAATGGAAATATCAAGGCCAGAAAAAAACAGTTCTGAATATAACAAATTTTATATGACAAATCTTTATTGTTTATGTAAAAGACACTGTGGAACTATGATGAAGAAAGACAACCACATGCCATCAACATGAGCTAACAAAGACAAAATTTCAAATTCAAAACCACCATATAAGTAAAATGCATTATAAATGTGAAGTCATTACTTATACACCATGTATTTCAGAAGAGTAGAAAGTGGTTAATTTCAACTTTGAATCAGCAAAAAGATGTGTCCAAACATTTACCTCAGTCAGATCCTCTGGTGGATTCAATGAGATTCAATGAGCCGCATTGGCTCATATATTTAAATACTTGGTCTTCAGTTAGTGGAAATGTTTGGGAAGGATTAGGAGGTATGGCCTTCTTGGAGGACATGAACCTCCAGGTTGGCTTTGATGTTTCAAAAGACTCTTGCTCTTCCTTGTATCTTACTCTGTTTCAAGGGTGTGGATATGATGTGAGTTCTTCCTTAACTCAGTATTTCCTTAACTCTGTCATCATAAGCTCTAACTCTCTAAATGACAAACCAAATTAAATTCATATAAGTTACTTTAGTCATGGTGTTTTATCACAGCAATAATGAAATAACTAAAACAGATAGCTTTTTGTAGAAATAATATCTTGGGTCTGAATGGATGTGGCACCTGTCAAAAATATACATCAATAAATACACATCAATCTTGAATTTATATAAAGAGAAAGGGGAATATAGGTGTATTTATCCACATTAGGTACGTTTATAGTTTCAATTTGAATGATATTTTTTTTCTATTCCCATTGCTCTAGGAAAGATATGTTCTTCTAGTCAGTGTAAGGAGCCAGAGTTAGAATTGGGGCAGGGTTGTTTGCTTTTCTCTTTCCAGGAGAAAAAAACACCATTCAACTAACCAGAAATCATTGGACAAAGAATAAAGAATAATATTGTTAAGCTTATTAACTGTATTGAATGTTAATTATCATCTTGATATTACAGAATATGAATGTCTTTTGTCAGAGGAAATAAATCAAATAAAGACACATGTTATAGAGATATTGTGATATTGTAAAACAATATGCTTGAGGGTATGCTTTGGAACTAAGATGAAAAGGAACTTAAATAAAATAGAATACAGGAAAGAATGTTAAAGTAAGAGAGGAAAGAAAGATAAATGAATCTGCATGAAAAGTAAATCTCTAAAGAAGGGAGAAAGAGATAAAAATTGGTATAAATGTTTGTAAGGGTACATAGATACTAGATAAGTAAATCCATGCCTTTGACCCCAGTATTTAGGAGACAAAGACAGAGACAAATAGGTTTCTTGTAAATTCAAAGCCAGGACAGTAAATCCAGGACAGCCTGGGCTACACAGAGAAACCTTTTCTCAGTAAATAATAATAAAAATATATATCATCATAAAGGGGCATATTTGACTCCACACTGTCTTGCTTGCTTGAGCAATGTGAATATTGTCATGTGTTAATGGTAGTGGCGGTCCTGTACATCCTCTTTGAGAGGTCAAAATGGAAAGACATGGATAGAAGAAGTGCTACTAGATTGGATCAGACTATACTTATGATAAATTCAAACTGCTGGAAAAGACTTGTTATGTTGGGAGAGAGGCTTTGTGCTTGTGTCAACAGAAAAGAATAAAAGGTTTTTAAAAAAAGTAATACAGATAAGATTTGATAGAGGAGACCCCTGATGATCTTAGCTATAGACGGGGAAAAAAGAAATCAAGACTGAACAAACAGGTAAGGTATTTGTCGATTCTTCCAGGTGACAATAGCTCTGAAACTGAGACATAAAAATGTCTTCAGCCAAAACTTCAGCTATGCAGGGCAAATAATCTGGTTGGCTATAGAACTGATGTACTATTACATACCATACCCTCATATGACATGAATGGAGACTTATATTACAGTTTGATTATATAATCCAAACTAACTTATAAAGAAAGTCAGGTGTCTTTCACCTGCTTAAATAAGGAACAGAAAATTATTTTAACTGATTTGTGCACATTGTTCATCCATACATTATGTCAATACTGAAATATATACATATATAATCACCCCTGAAAGCTTTATGATTACAGACAAAAACAACCAAAAATATAGCCCTGACAAGATTCATCCTTTGGGATGCTGAGATGCTAAAGCTTACTGTTCTAGTTCCCTGCCTGATTCGACCTCAGACTACATCAATGCTGTTTCCTCCAAAGACTTGCTTCCAAGACAGCTTCAAAACAGCTATCTCACTTTGTCCAGCATCACAGACTGTTCCAATCAGGACTCCAGTTAAGCCCTGAAATTTCTCAGCCCATAGAGACTAAACAACAAATTTTACAGCTAGCTTTCTTAAGCCTAACCATTTTTCTAATTTTCTTGGGCCACCCAAAAGGAATTCTATGTCCAAATTCAGCAGAAATCAATTATGAAAACTATGCCCCATTCCCAAGAGGTGAGATAGTTGATTTTTGGTTATTCAATGGGTGTTAAGATGTTTGGCATCTTTTAGTAAAGGCTGGTTATAAAATCTATAATCTTGGGCAGTGATAAGGCAAAGTTTAGAACCTTACATTCAGCAATTTCTTTCTTTTTTATCTTTCCTTTTCTCTATTCTTTCTTTCTTAGGCATTGGGAAAGGGGCTGACAAGAAAAGGAAGGATATAGAAGTCTTATAAGAATATTAGGCAAAATGGATAGATTATTGAATTTATTGTTGAACCAAAAACCCATTTTATAGCCATAATCTTACACTGGTAAACATCTTTGTATTTTGATGCAAAATTAATGTTATATTTTATTACACTGGTACAGAATTTTGTATATTGATACAGAAATAAGTTTATTTTTAATACATTGGTATATGTTATTACATAGATACAAATTTAAGGTTAATTTTGGTACACATAATATATATGTTTTCAATTTTTAAGGTGAAAAAATGTGCCTATATTATTTTTAAAAATAAAATGTAAAGTTCTAGTCCTTTTAAAAGCTGCTTTTGTGAACTGTTAGGGATATATGGTAAATTAATAGTCAGATAGCTAAACACATGGTCATATTAAATGTTAGTTTACTTAATTACAGTAAGATGTTTTCAAGGTTATTCAGATAATAAATAGCTAAGTGTAATGTTCGACAAGTCAGATATACTATAGATAATTGGTCTTCAAAAACCTCAGAAATCCACAGAATATGACATTTAAATTTGTTTCATTATTAAAAAAAACCTTTTAATCCTTTCTGCTTCCTGGATGAGGATCCTACCTTGTATTTCTTGACTAAGCTGTAGGCCATCATATTTACCTTATCTGTAAAATGGTGGTCACTCCATAAGAGGGCACTATGGATTCTGAATGATAAAGCAGTATAAGACCTATAAGGTGCTTATCAATCTGGAGGCTTTCTAATCTTGCCCCTGCCATGAACTAAAGGACTTGGCCAGTCTGTGTGGTGCCTCATTTTTGCCAGTAGAAAAGCGGATATTCTCTGTGTAATCCACATCACCCCGAACACAAAATGAGACAATAGTTTGGAAAATAGTTTGTAGAAATGAAAAGCATTAGAACACAGGAGGATTTTTGTCATCATTGTCACCAGCTTCAAAATGCTGCCCCAGTGGCCCTGGTGACAACCTGACTGAGCAGTAGAGCCTAGGCTGCAATGATTTTCCAGTCACAGTGCCGAGATTAACCTAGTGATTCGGAACATCTACAGAATTGATACCAGTTCTTTGCTCCTGAGGGTTTGATTCTTCACTGAGTAGAGCTCAGAATCACAATGAATATTTGCTGAATAAAAAGGTGATATAGATAAACTCTTTAAAAGTAGCCAGCTCAGAGTTCTTTTCTTTTAAACTTTTTACTCTCTATGAATTTCAGATCATATACCCCAGTCTCCTCATCTCTCCATTCCTCTATATCTGCCCTCCACCCCTGAAACCTGTTCCTCAGAAGAAAGCAAAGGGTAAAATTAAAAACTAGCAAACAAAAATCTTACCACGTGGTGTGTCATGGTATATTACACAGTATACCCTTTTGTCCATACATTTTTACTTGCAAATGATCTCTACAATGAGTCATTTGTCTGGTTCGAGGTCTCTGGCTTTTGCTATAGCATCAATACTGGATCCATATTGTAGCTCCTCAATGATATCTTGTTGATGCTCTGTGTCCTGGAGATCCTGCAGCTTTGGATCTACAGGACCAGCCCTTCTACATAGATGGGGGAGATGTTGGGGTGGGCCTATTCAAAGCCCTGCATCTGAGTGGTGGTTGTGTTGTTCAACCTCTCAACTCTCCTCTGCCAGTGTTACCAGTGCCAGCTTTCCTACTTTGCCCACATGGAGTTGGGCCAGCACCTATGCTTGCAGCAGTCCTCTAAACACAGGACTGGCTCTCCCATGCTCACACCATCTGGGTGAGCTCTCCTGCACTCACGCCACCAGGAACATCTCTTTAGCACTGCCCCGATAGGGCTGGACCCCATTTTTCCACTTTTACAACCTCTCTACTGTGCTGCCCAGGCTAGGTGCCCAGGTGAAGGGTGGGCCCACTACTCAGTGTGAGGCAGGGCCAACTCTGCACAGCCCTTAGACCCCAGGAGCAGCTCAGACCAGGGATATCTGTTGGGAGCTGACTTTCAACAGAAAGCGACTAGAAAGCAGCTATCCATGCCTATAAGGCACACGTGCTAGCCACGCCTCCAACGCTTAGTCATATCCAAGTACCTACAAGGGGTGTGGCAAAAGTATATAAATACCCCAGATTTCCCTTCAATAAAGGACTGAAGTCTAGACTTGAGACTGGATCAGAACCTCTGTCTTGTCTCCATTCTTAGCGTCTCTTCCCCTTATCCCCTTATCTCTTTCCCTCTAGACCCTGACCTGAAGACCGGAGCAAGCCGCAACATTTTTTGTTAAGTCTTTTGTCTCAAGCCAGGTAGAGAGGAGCCAGTTGCAACATTTTTGGCGATCAGATCAATGAGAGGCAGAGGGAACAGAGACACAGAGAGGTTACATAGGACATTGGAGACGTTGGAGCCATTGGTGGAAGGACAGGAAAGAGGAGGAGATCGTGGCTTAGAAAACGCAGGTTGTAAGGGATCTCATAGCTGGGGAATAGGGTAGTTCACTTAGGACTTAACTAACCTGAGATAAAAGTTCATTGCACCCTAATCTCTGAATACGGCTCGGCAGCCTTCTAGGCTGCACCACCAGCGTGTATTGAAAGCTGAGTGGGTCTGAGGGCCTACAAAGACTTTACAAAGTTTCAGTGCCAAGGAGGCTGTTAGGACGTTAGGAACAAGAGACCCAGTTAGGACGTTAGAAGGATCTGCTGATTGCCGCAGGAATCTGCAGCTTCGAGAAAGGTTTAATGAAAATGGGGCAAAAAATAAGTCAGTCTGAACTTAACTATCTGTTTTTGTTGCTTGCTGCTCACGTGTGTGAATTGCCTGCTTTTGTTTTGTTGCTTGAATGCTGTCTTTCATGTTCAAAATAAAAAGAAACATATGTATCCACTTCCAGAGACTTCCATTGTAGAGACAGTGGTTATAGATCCCAGAAAGGAGTTACAGGATAAAATTTTTATTCTTAAACAACTAATAGAGTTAGAAAAAGAGTATTAGGACTTAATTAATCAGCTACAAAAATTAAGGACAGGGAAGAGGTCTCAAGAGGCCAACTGTGAAAATCCCCCGAATGAAAATCCTCAAAAAGACAGACCTTACGGGGTATATCAGACTCTGTTCTGACATAGGTCCCTCCTACCAACAGGGCTTAGCTATGGTGGCTGCCATGCAAGGACAATCAGTAAGAGAATTTTTGGCAAGAAGAGATAAAAAGGCCTGTTTTAAATGTGGCAAGCCTAGACACTTTGCAAGAGATTGCAAGGCAGAAAATAAGTTAACCCAGAGACAGTCCAGCAAACAGCCTGGGCTCTGCCCACGTTGCAAAAGTGAAAGGCATTGGGCTAGTGAATGTAGGTCCAAGACAGATGCACAAGGAAACACCCTTTCCCATAATTAGGGAAACGGGAACAGGGGTCAGCTCCAGGCCCCGAACCAAAGCAAGCCAAAACAGGCTTATGGAGCAGTCAGTGTCATACCAGAAAACACCATTTCCTTTCTGAACTTAGTTGAGCAACACCAGGAAGCACAAGACTGGACCTCAGTTCTGCCACCCACACAGTATTAACCCCAGAAATGGGACCTCAGGTCTTACCCACTGGAGTGTTTGGACCGCTCTATCCAAATGTGTTTGGCCTGATAGTGGGAAGAATCAGTACTACTCTGCAGGGACTACAAATTTTTCATAGAGTTATAGATAATGATTATTAGGGTGAGATTAAGGTAATGGCACAGGCAATTCAGAATATAGTCACCATTCCTACAGGAAAGAGGCTAGCTCAACTATTGTTACTTGCATTGTATCCTACTAATCACAAGTATAAGAATCCTAAAAGAGGGGATCAAGGCTTTGGTTCCTCTGATGCATATTGGGTACAGCCTATAGTTAAACAAAAACCTATGATGACACTATGACTGGATGGAAAGGCATTCCAAGGTTTGGTTGACACTGGAGCTGATGTGACTATCCTAAAACAAAGTGATTGGCCTGCTACCTGGCCTCTGACCCCAACCTTTACCAACTTAAGGGGTATTGGCCAAAGTCAAAATCTACAGCAAAGCTCTAAGGTGCTGATGTGGAAAGATAAAGAAGGACATACAGGGAATATACAACCCTATGTCATCCCGGGCCTTCCTATTAACCTCTGGGGCTGAGATCTGTTATCCCAGTTGGGATTGACTATGTACAGCCCTAATGAAGTAATTACAGCTAAAATGATAAACTCTGGATTTTTCCCAGGGAAAGAATTAGGAAAAAGTGAAGATGGGATTACTCATCCTATTGAGGTTTATGGTAACACTGGAAGAAGAGACTTGGGATATTTTTGATGGGGGCTACTGATTCAGCTGTACCCTTAGGGTGTTGTGCGGATCCCATCACCTGGAAAGGGGACTTGCCCGTCTGGGTGGATCAGCGGTCCCTAACCACCAAAAAATTACAAGCTGCTTACTTGCTAATGAAAGATCAATTTGAAAAAATTAAAAAAGGGGAATGTACCCTACCAAGGGATTCCCCCAGAAATTTAAAATTTTTTAACGTTAGTTTCTGAAGGAAAATCTGTTACAGATAGATTCTGGCATCCTGATACAAAAAAAAAAAAAAAAAATTGCAACAGTCCTCTGGAAAGACCCATTATCTGGAACCTGGAATGGACCAGATCCAGTGCTTATCTGGGGAAGAGGTTCTGTTTGCATATATTCCCAAACTGCAGATGCTGCACATTGGCTGCCAGAAAGACTGACTGAACAAATAGACAACAATAACAAATCCAGGGAGAAACCCCCTGAGAAGCGTATTTTTTTCTTTGCAGGAAATATGAAGGAAACATGAAGATGCTTCACAATTGCCTTCAAACTGGAACAGATCAATGAGCAAACCTGACTTGAGAAGTTCTCAATGCTGAACGAGACATCACCACCCAGGGTGGCTCTATTGAACTTTTGATTTCCTGACCTATAATTTAGTGGGGTACATTGTTTAAACCCACTATCACAGTTATTATAGTTGTTTTTTGGGTTTGAGATTGATTGAGCAGGGACAGGAAATTTCCTTACTTGTTTTGTTAAGATCAAAGCTATGATCAGTTCTGTATTTCTGTGTGTTGCCCTTTAAAAAGAGTTATACTGACTATTTAGGTATTAAGTCTCTTGTCTCTCGGGTTTATGCTGTTCAACAGACTGATGGCTTTTGTACGGCAACAGATGTTGCTATTCAAATGAAACCCATACAGGTCCATTATTACAGGCTGGAAGTAGGGGACTCTGAAACCTCTGTCATCAAGACTGAAGAGGATTAACCCCTAACTTACGTGCTAAGCTGGATAGTCAATGACTGGTAAAAGAACATATTGAGACCCTTGCCCCTAAAAGAAGGGAGGCCTCACCATCCTAAGACAGGAGCTTAACCAATGGCTGTTGAGTATTCAAGGATGGGAAAGGGAGGCTGGGGTCCTTTGTTCCAACCTAAGACAGGCATGGCTTATGTAAGTTTTCCCAGCCTCCCCTTTTGAAAAAAATAATTAAAAAGGGGGACCTGTTGGGAGCCGACTTTTAACAGAAAGTGGCTAGAAAGCAGCTATCCATGCCTGTAAGGCACACATGCTAGCCACGCCTCCAAAGCTTACGTCATATCCACGTGCCTACAAGGGGCGTGGCAAAAGTGTATAAATACCCCAGATTTCCCTCCAATAAAGAACTCAAGTCTAGACTTAAGACTGGATCAGAACCTCTGTCTTGTCTCCATTCCTAGCATCTCTTCCCCTTATCCCCATATCTCTTTCCCTCTAGACCCTGACCAGAGGACCGGAGCAAGCCGCAACATTTTTTGTTAAGTCTTTTGTCTCAAGCCAGGTATAGCAGAGCCGGTTGCAACAGATATCCACACAGTCACAGACATCAACAGAGACCCCTGATGTTTCAAGGCCACAGACACAGACATTGCTCAGAGTAGTAGCACTAGTAGGATGTCACCATGGTCTTAGGTGGCAGCACAGGCTACTCACATCAGACTGTTTATACCATCCTCACATTTCTAGTTCCTCCTCGTTATAGAGTCCAAGCCATTCTACTTCTTTTTCTATCAACTCTCTACCTCTCTACTCTATACTTGCTCATCGTAGTGGCTCTTGTCTGTACATCAGTATCTTCAGCATGTAGCATGGTGGCTGGTATGTCTCTGGGTGTCTTCAGCTCCCTGGCCTACCACCAGAAAGTTCTTAAGAGTGATCAGCATTATGATGATAATGTCTGCTTAAAAATTCTATGATTGTGAACTTGGACCCATTCTCTGCCCCTCATTTCCAAGCATGGGTTTTTGGTGCCCCAGGAGCTCAAGGTGTAACTGAAATCTAAAGGTGTGTTAAGAAATACTGGGTAGTTAGAATCCATAGACATCAGACTTGGGGCAGTGTGGTGGAATTTTTTGTCCAAGGCTTCTGGTGTAGGATGGAAAGTCTACTAGGCTCTTCAAGGGAATTAGCTGAAAAGTTAAGGAAATTTTGGGGGGGGGGTCTCTGAAGACAAGAAACCTGAGGCTTTAACAAGTTTTAAATGGAACAGCGAAGTATGCCTGCCAGTCCAGACTTACTTATTATCAAGTGGTCTTACATGAGCCACTAGTGATGTCTGGTTGCCAGAGGCACTTTGGTTTATTGAAAAGGGAAACAGGAGAGACCAGGCCACTTGAGCCTTCTGTTGAAGTTTGATCTATTGCTATGTATTGTAATGCTAAATCCTGTACTAGAAGGTCTAGGCCTTTGAGAGACTTCTCAGTTTACAAGCTTTTGTTGTGTAAACTTTGTTCCTTAATTTAAAACTAATGGTTACATAAAATTGGAGAGGGATTAGAGGTAGAGGATGTTGGCATTCCTTCTATGCTCTGCCCAGCAATTGCACTGCAATATCTAGGTAGGCCTAACTTCCTATAAAAGGGTCTGTTTGACCTCTTCTCTCTCTCTCTTTCTCTCTCTCTCTCTCTCTTTCTCTCTCTCTCTCTCTCATACTCTTATTCTCTCTCCCTTTCTTCTCTCCCTGATCCCTTTCTCCCTCTCTTCCCTTCCTCCTCTCCTTCTCTCTCCATGTGTTTTTGACTAGTTTCTTTTTCTCCTCCTCCTCTTCCTCCCCTCCCTCTCCTCCCCCTCCCCTCCCCCTCCCCCTCCCCTTCTCCTTCTCTTCTTTTCCTTCTCCTCCTTTCTCCCCCCTCTCTGTCTGTCTTTCTCTGTCTCTACTCCCTTCTCAACTTTCCTTCCCATGCCCTAAATAAACTCTATTTTATACATGTTGAATGGCTGGTACCTCAGGGGAAAGGGATGCCCCAGCATGGGCCACATAGGCACCCCTCCCACCACACCAGCATGGCCCACAGAGGCACCCCTCC
>JANHMN010000031.1:959377-971790 GCA_030674055.1 Rhabdomys pumilio | reverse complement strand
CCCACCACACCAGCATGGCCCACAGAGGCACCCCTCCCACCACACCATACTGAGCTCTATCAAACATATCCTGGCTCTCTTTTTATAAAACACAATGGGTGGGGAGGAAGGCGGGGGTCAAGTTACCTGGTTGAGGGCAGAAAAGGAAGAGAAAGGCCAGGAGGAGAAGGAGGAAGAACAAGGAGAGAAAAGGAAGCAGCCATAAAGGGAGATGGACCATGAGCTTGTGGCCAAGAGAAACAGCAAGTATCTGGAGTACACCACTGGGAAGGCGGCCAGGCCAACAGTTAGAAAAGTAGATTAGAGGTGATCCTCCCCCCAGTAATAATTGTCAAATCCACATAAAATAACCACAGTCTGTGTTTCATTCATTTGTAAACTAGATGGGGGCATGTTTAAATTACTTCAACTACATATTGGCACCTCATGTTGGGTGTTAATTTGTTGTAGAAATTATTTAATCTCAATTGGGGGCTTCTACCCTGACTTTGATCATTCATTCCCTGGATAAAAGACACACAATTTTTATTATTATAATAAGCCTTAATCTGCACTAGAGCTGGGCAGATACTAAGCTATTCTAATAGCTCCATTAATAACTCCGAATTATAATTTTTCATGTTCTGTCTGGGCTGCTCTTAACTTCAATTGGCCAGTCCTCATGGCCATGCTTTCATGATTGACTCACTTAACCCATGGCATCTTCTTTTTCCCCTCCTTCTCCCTCTCTTCATGATTCTCGAACCCCAAGCATGGGAACCCCAAGCCTCGCCTATCTCAATTATGCCCAGCTATAGGTTGGAGGCATCTTTATTAACCAGTCAGGAATAACTTGGGGGTAAGGTCATATAGTGTCATGTGGGTTTACATGCAGATTCTCTTATTTTTGGGGTCAACCAGGCATTGGGGGCCAGTATTTAGCATTACAATACATAGCAAAAGCCCAACTCTCAACAGCTCTCTATATCTCTGCTACAATGAAGGCAAGCACTCCTGACTCAGGTCCCTCTAGAAATACTGCTTCTCTTGTGCCCAATTCCCTCAACAATGCCTTTCCTTCCTCCATTGTCTTTCAATCCCTGATATCCTAACACTTAGAAATTCTTTCTTAGTGCACTCAACAAGAATTTACTGAGCACTTTGACATACTGGGGACTGTGCACAGCTTTGGGAATAAAGAGATGAATGGGACACTCTGCAGAGGGAAACAATGGACACTATACACTCAGATATAATTGAGGAAGACACAATTAAGACCCACACAGTGGGCTCTCTGTAAAAGTTTTGTTCAATTAGTGATATAACAGCACATTCTTCGTGGTCCTCTGCCCAAAGTGGCAAGGCTGCCATGTACCTTCAAAGTTATGACTACATTTTTGTTGCTGGAAATTGTGCAGTGAGCTCAACAGCATTTTCAAAAAGAAATTTCCTCTTACTATGAAGGACAGCAGGAAGCCTTTGGAGGATTGCTTTTCACTGGTGAGAGTCAATTTCTAAGGTATCATGCTTCTAGAACAGTTCAATTTCAGGGAGTAGGCCAGAGATTCTGAAGATATTCTCCTGAAACTGTGACCTTACAAGGCAGAGATTGTACCACTGGGTGTGAATTTAGTCCTGTGCCAAGCAGGTAACAGTCAAAGGTCATAATAAGTTGTTCCTATTCATTGTAGTGTGCAGATATTTCTTTCTAGAATTTTTTTAAACTAAAAAAACA
The DNA here is from genome assembly GCA_030674055.1 of Rhabdomys pumilio. Taxonomy (NCBI): domain Eukaryota; kingdom Metazoa; phylum Chordata; class Mammalia; order Rodentia; family Muridae; genus Rhabdomys; species Rhabdomys pumilio. The sequence goes on along the minus strand of JANHMN010000031.1, from coordinate 970,076 downwards.
ATTGTAGAATATTTGTCAGGAATTCAAAGCCTTCCAGAAATAGTTTGACATTTTCTTTACAATAAAGCTTAAAGCAACAAAACATGATAAAGTGACACTTCTTTAGGCAAAGTCATTCTTTCTTCCACACTACACCCTATGAGTTTTTTTTTCTTCTTCTAAAATCTAAAAGAGATGGTGACTGTGTAATGGCTGTGGCTCTGAGACATGATTGACAGGGACATTTTGTTAGTTATCAAAACCAAATTAACATGTATCTTAGATATGGTTTCTACTTATGTTATGAAACACCATGATCAAAAAGCAAGTTGTAGAAAAGGGTTTATTTGGCTTACACATCCATATTACTTCAAGTTGATCATCAAAGGAAGTCAGGATGGGGACTCAAGCAGGGCGGGAACTTGGAGGCAGGAGCCAATGAAGAGGCTATGGAGGTGTGCTGCTTACTAACTTGTTCATCGTGGTTTGCTCAGACTACGTTCTTATAGAATGCAGAATGACTAGTCCAAGGATGGCACCACTCACAATTGAATGGGCCCTCCCTCATCAATTACTAATTAAGATATTGCCTTACAGTCAGATCTTATAGAGGCATCCTCTTAATTGAGGTTCCCTCCTCTCAGATGTTACTAGTTTTGTATCAAGTTGACACAAAACTATCCAACACAACATGTTAATCAAATAATCCATCATCAGGACCGGAAGGTTTTGAATCCTTGAGTGACTGAGTAATCTACAGAACCATCTGCAAACTTCTATGTAATACCCTGTGGATAGCAGCTACCCTTTTCATGTCTTAGTTGCTGTGTGATATGCTGATGCAACAGGAGACCATTAGGGGTCCTCTTTGTCAACCCTCTCATCAAACCTTCCTAGCAACTATCAAAATGTAGCCAGAATTCATTATATGCAAACGTGAAATTGCCAAACATTGGATCTCTCAGATAGCTGCAGGATCCATACTTCCATATTCATTTTTGTGTTTCAAGTCCCAACCACATGCCTATAATGTGCTGATCACACACATTCACATGGAGGTCAAACAAATAAATAATTCAAACTGTTCACCTCTTGACTATCTTATGACATCAAAAAGGGGTAATTCATTTGTCTTTTTATTTCATACTCACACATGGAAGACTTCTATTGAAATCTCTGAGGTGGAAAATAAGGAGACATAATTTTTCAACTGGCACATTTTTAAAGGATTGTTGCAGCAGTTCTTGTGCCCAGAACTGTTTTTGCTTTTTTACCATCAAGAGTTAACTATGGGACACCTAAGAATTATTCCATTATTATTGGTTACGAAAGGTTTTTATAAAACCTTTGCTAGTGCTTCACAGAGAAGATACACATCTGTTTACTAAGCTAATGAGTTTCATTTTTAAAGTTAGAAAAACCACCTGTTATAGTTGGCTTCTATGAAATTGTATCTAATAGTTGAGAGGTACAAATAATGTATTTAACCATTGGAAATCATTAAAAAACATTTAAAGTAACTTCATTAAAAGAAAATCATCGAGACCATTCTAACTTTAGAAAAGGAGAATTGGGTAACACAACAGATAATAGAAAAAACATGGTTCCTTCCAGTCTGGGCCTGAGCACTCAGCAGATCCTGGGAGGCACCCCTGCACCCAATCTCTCAGAACCCAGAGGACGAGGGTCTCCCAGTAGCTCTAACCTGGACAGTATCTTAGGTAAGGAGACAGCAACATCTGCACCAAACAGTGAATAATTGGGACCCATTGGGACCCAGGAATTCACTCCTGGCCCAGAGCACTGGTTCTTTCTGGTCTGTGTCCAAGCACTGAGAAGATCTTGGGCCCCAGCTCTAAACCCAGTAGTAACACCCACCCCACACAGTTCTGAAACAACCAAGATAATAGGAAAGACAGGCTCCAGTCAGAGACAGTGAGTGCAGGTAGCACTAAAAAGATCCAGATGGCAAAAGGCAAGTGCAAGAACATAAGCATCAGCAACCCAGGGTACTTGGCATCATCAGAACCTAGTTCTCCCACACTAGAGAGTCCTGAATTCCCCATATCACCAGGAAAGAAGAGTCAGATCTAAAATCACTTCTAATGATGATGATGGAGGACTTTAAGAAGGTCATAAACAACACTCTCAAAGAAATTGAGGAGAACACAGGTAAACAGGTTGAAGCCCTTAAAGAGGAAACACAAATATTCCTTAAAAAATTACAAGAGAACACAACCAAACAGGTGAAGGAATTGAACAAAACCATCCAGGACATAAAAATAAAAGTAGAAACAATAAAGAAATCACAAAGGGAGACTACCCTGGAGGTAGAAAACCTAGGAAAGAAATCAGGAGTCATAGACATAAGCATCACCAACAGAATACAAGAGATAGAAGAGAGAATCTCAGGTGCAGAAGATACCATAGAAAATATTGACACAACTGTCAAAGAAAACACAAAATGCAAAAAGTTCTTAACACATAACATCCAGGAAATCCAGGGCACAATGAGAAGACCAAACCTTAGGATGATAGGTATATAAGAGAGTGAGGATTCCAACTTAAAGGGCCAATACATACCTTCAACAAAATTATAGAAGAAAACTTTCCTAACCTAAAGAACAATATGCCCATAAACATACAAGAAGCGTATATAACGCCAAATAGACTAGACCAGAAAAGAAATACCTCCTGTCACATAATAATCAAAACACCAAATGCACAAAGAAAGAAAGAATATTAAATGCAGTAAGAAAAAAAAGGCCAAGTAACATATAAAGGAAGACCTATCAGAATTACACCAGACTTCTCACCAGATACTATAAAATCTAGAAGATCCTGGACAGATGTCATACAGACCCTAAGAGAACACAAATGCCAACCCAGGCTACTATACCCAGCAAAACTCTCAATTACCATAGATGGAGAAACCAAGATATTCCACAACAAAACCTAATTTACACAATATCTTTCCACAAACCCAGCACTACAAAGGAAAATAGTGGAAAAGCTCCAATACAAGGAGGAAAATTGTACCCTAGAAAGAGCAAGAATGTAATCCTCTTCCAAGAAATTTAAAAGAAGGTAGCCACACAAAGATAATTCTACCTTTAATAGCAAAAATAACAGGAACCAACAATCACTGTTCCTTAATATCTCTTAAAATCAATGGACTCAATCCCCCAATTAAAAGACATAGGCTAATTGACTGGATACATAAACAGGACCCAGCATTTTGCTTGCATACAGGAAACCCACCTCAGTGAGAAAGACAGACTCTTCCTTAGAGTAAAAGGCTGAAAAACAATTTTTTCAAGCAAATGGTCCTAAGAAACAAGCTGGAATAGCCATTCTAAAATCTCCAGCCAGAGAACACAAAGGGAGAGACTCATGGCTTCACCTGTATAGGTAGTTTAGGGTGGCCTTGCCAGGCATCAGTGGAAGTAGATGGCCTTGGTGCCTGAAAGTTTGTATTCCTTAGTATTGGGGAATTCCAAGAGCAGGGAGGCAGGAATGGGAGGATGGTGGACAGGGTTGAAGACTTACAGTCTCATAGCCAACCCAGGCTATTTACTTTGAGAGAATAGATCTGAGAGGATAGTATTCAGCTGACATTCATTCTGAAAAGCCAAGAAAAAAGCCAGGTTCAGGACTAAGTCTTTTAGGGCTTGTGAATAACCAATATATATCACATATTGTGGATCATGAGAAAAAAATATATCCAATAATTCATACATTTTAACAGTCTTTAAAAATGATATATAGACTCATTACTAAGTTACAAGTCCTCTGTTTAGAAAACAATCACCTCTTGAGTGGTTTTGGTTCAAAAGCATATTGTATCATGTTGCATGCTTGCTGCTATATACTCAATTACTTGAAAAGTAATGCTTCACTCTTTATTAAATCCATGCATCTTTAAAAAAAAAAAAATAAAAATGCCACAACTAAACAAAAAAGAAAAAAGAACTAAACATAAAAAGAAAAAACGTATTCTACTTTAAGTCATCCCAATTTCCTAATTTTTTTTTAATGCTTTGTATAGTCCACCTTTTTTATTTTTGAGGAAGAAACAAAATTAATAGCCTGCATTTCCTCTTCACTTAAAATTATGGTGGAAGAACCAAATGCTTGCATATTGGTGATATTGGGGAGAAGAAACTTGTGTGGGGAATAACCCAGGAGCCATCATGGCTGTTTTTATCTCGAATGAGAGACTTGGTGTAAGAATATAGACGACTCTACTTCACTTGCTTTCCCAGTGTTCCTTTATTCTATTGGAATTGCCTGATCCTTAAGTTTTCCCTAAGCTCTAATTCCTGCATACTTTCTATTATTTCTTTCTTCTAAATGAATGTAAAAGAATTTTATTTTCATGGTTCACTCTCTCCACAATTTATGCACAATGACGTCCTCGTTCAGATCCTCATTCTATTCACCTTCCGTTAATTTTCTGCTGACTGACCCTCTTCATCTGTAATTATTACCATAGATGCTTTGAATGTATTTATTTCTTCTCACTATCTGTAGTAACTTTACAGTGGTTTGATTAATTTGCAAAGCACTGGTAGAAATAGACTTGGTGGCTTGAAGAATTTATGCATTAACTATTTTTTGGCAACAAGATCTAACAGATAAATGAAATTCTTGGAGATCAGATTTTAAAATACTTATTATTTCCCTGCAAGATTCTAAGTAAATTTGTTGAGCTTTCAAAAGTTCATTCCAAGTTATTTTCCTCAGAAGTAAAAGCAGAACATTCCTCTACATTCCTATCTAGTTTTGTTTTAATAACTTTTCAATTCTGTAGAGCCTGTGTATTTCCAGAGCTTGGTAAACATTTGTCTTTTGGGGAAATATAATGACTTTGAAGTAAGGAGAGTTATCAACAAATAAAGCATAGAGCATTATATTCTTCCCAAGCTACACCATGCAAAGGTTCCCATTCTTTGTGACACAGATATGGGGAAAAGCTGGGAATTAGGGAGAGGAGTGGAGAACGGAGAGGAGGGTAAAGAGAGAGGGGTTGATCTGCTCTACTTTCCTTATTAACGTCATTATTTTAGACTAATGATCAGATAAAAACACTGAGGATGATGATATGTGGTGCTTGCTTTTATTAAATATTAATTTTTTCATTTGAAGTATCAAAGTCTTGGTTACAAAGCTCCTTTTAGTATTATCCACCTCTACAGATCAAGTGACACCTGTGAGATTCCCAGGTACCAAAAAAGCTGTGCTTGATGGTGACAGAGGGCAGATAGCAGGAGGAAAGGAAGATATGGGTTGGGAAGAGGGTAAGGATGGAAGAGGGATGAGGAAGTGTTTATCATGACAGAGACCCACAGAGCTCACACTGCAGTGGGAACACAATGAAGCAGAATATATATGTGAATGCAAGTTTCATGAATAGTAACCAAAGCGTGTGCTTACAAAAAAGGAACACTTTCCAACAAGTGCCACACACACTGCCCTGCTCAGCGCCTATGACAGACTCGTGTTACTCAAGCTTGGTGGCTCATTACTGGTTTATACTTATTTTGTGGCCCACTATCAACTCTGAGTTCTTGTTCTAGGACTCTTTAATGATTCCTTTATTTTGATGACTTTTGGGTACTACTATCCTCTCTAAAGTAGTAATATGAACATCTTTTTTTTCTTAAGAAAATATATTCCTTGTATTTACCTAAGATTCTACATTAAGAACTTACAGGTGGTGTGTGTGTGTGTGTGTGTGTGTGTGTGTGTGTGTTTATTTGGTTATGTGTCTTCCAATATGATAAATAAAAACTGAATTTTGTATCCCTAGAGTGGGACTTTTTATGATCTTTTAGTTAACTGCTGTGCAAGGAATAAAATTATGCTACAGCTTTGCTGAAAGATTGAGTGATCTGTCATTTCCATTTAATTGCTCAAAGGCATGGAGCAGTTGCACTTGTGAATTCATAGCAGTTGAGACAGTATGCACAAAGTCTGTGTAGGCTCAAGTCAGACAAAATTCCAGCAAGCATGAGGTGGGGGAGTTGCACACCATCACACCTCTAGCTAAGGGACTATGGGTAGTTGATAGCTACTGGGTGGGTGACAGTCAGTTTTTGTTAAGTGTGTGAGCCCAGGCAAGTTGAATGCAACAAAGGCCACACATCAAAGGCTTTATGGACAGCACAAACTGTACTTGATAGATTTTAGAAATGATTTACAAAGAGCAATATACTTCACAAAAATACAGATCTCTCCACAGAAAACTCATAATATTGTTAAAGAAATGAAAAACCACTAAAGAAATGGAGAGAGATTCTAGGTTCTTGATTAGGAAAGGCTTGGTACAGTTGTCATATTTTTCTGACATTGTTCATACATATTCAGTGCCATTTGGATAACTATGCCGTCAATTATTTCTTTGGTAAAAATGAACAAGATTATTTAAAATTTTATGTAGAAAGAAAAGGGTACTTAGACTAACTGAAAGCATCTAAAAATAACTAAAGAACTTAAAGACCTTCAGCAGCTAACTTTGTTAACGTACTATACAGTGCTACATTAAGGAAGACCATTGCTCCAGGCATAAGAATAGACAACTAGAACTGGAGAGATGGCTCAATGGTTAAGGGAACTTACTGTTCTTGCTGAGGGCCCGGGTTCAGTTTTCTGCACCTACAAGGCAGCTAACAACAGTCTAACTCTGGTTCCAGAGGATACAACTCCCTCTTTGGTCCTCCATGGGCAAGCATACATGTGGCTCACAGATTTAATGCAGGTAAAACACTCATACACATAGAGTAAAAACACATAAATATTTTTTCTTTTAAAAATACAGTTAGATTAAAGAACAGAATAAAGAACCCAGTAATGGACCCACACTTATTTGGTTGTTGTTTCTTGACAGGAAAATGGCATTTGACATCTATACAGAAAAAGCAAATTCACCGCATATAAAAATTATCTTGAGATTCACAGATGCAATGCAGAAGTTGAAACCATAAAGCTACTAGAGAAAAACATGGTTGAAAGCTTCATAATCATAAAGCAGGATATATAAATTAATAAGCACATCATTAAACACTTGGTAAGTTATTAGTCAAAAATTGAGAAGTTAGGTTTGTCCAATTATAATGTTAGGACAACAAAGTGTCTGGTCACATAATGAGAAAAACAATGAGATGAAACATTTAAAAAACATATATCTGATAAAGATCTCAAGTTCAGAATGTATTTAAAAATCTGTTTAGCAGATTTTTAGTCAATAAAAATACACAAAATATCTGAACAAAAACTTCACAGAAGACAGTATGTGTTATGGGTAATAAATATATGAAAAAGCATTTGGTGTTTTTAGCCTTTGGAGATTTATCATGGCAAGATATTGTGGGAATTTTTCTTATCCTCAAAATAGCTGATTTTTTAAATGGAAAACACAGAGATATGGAACAAATAATATGCTCATATTCCCAGCAGGACTGTAAGACTGTTCAACAACCTTGGAAAAGGTTATAACAATTTCTTCTAAAACCAAACATACACCTACCTTTTGACCCTGTGTTTTAATTTTTTATCTGAAGGAAATAAGGTACATTCATAAGAAATGAAAATAATTTTATCTATTAAATTATAAATAAGACATAACTTACATGTCTATGAGCAAAAGAATGGATTAATAAACCAGTTATATTCATTCATTGAATGCTACCCAGTGGTAAAAAAAATTGCTATACATGCATCAACTTGGATAAATCTCATAAACATGCTAAAAGAAGGAAGCTTTATGCAGAGGAAGAATATTCAGTTAATACAAAGCTTTATATCATGTCAAATTAACTTGTGCAAAAAATAAGAAAAGTAATAGCTTTGTGTATGTTGGGATGGGAATCTAATGTGATAGATATTGATAGGTATTTGTGATACTCAGATATGTGTAGTATAGGTACATAAGATTCATTGTATGGAATGCTTAAAATTCATACATTATATATAAAACGGAATGCTGAACTCCAGTTACTTATATGTATGTTGAATGTCACTGTGTCTGTAAGTCACTTTGATGTATGTAAAAAAAAATAAAATAGATTGATGGATGGATGGAGACCAGATATGTGAAGAAGCACAAACTTTCCAATCTGCAATCTAAGTGATCAGCTCATAGGCACGGTCTCTCAACTTTTCTTGTGTCTGGAAATTTTTACAATGAAATGCCTGTGAAGAGGAAAGACTAGCATGTGGTCATCAGTTGTCACTTGTGATAGACAGATGGTACTCCTGGGCCTTCACAAATAGTTATCAATAATGTCCATACTCAAGAGGGAACTGAATTGGTAACTGAAAGGAATTTGTTATTCTTAGAACTTGTTTTTACTAAAGATGATTTAGTATTTTAATTACAGTAAATTCCCCAAGTTCTTTGCCAGGAAGACTGTTGGCCACCTCCCCTTTTCATTTTAGTATTGAATATTGAAAGGTTTTATATTTATACCACAGAAATCTACCATCAATAATTAACAATTTGATGCCTTATTATAGAGTTGACTTTTAGGTATGTAAATTTTTAAATCAGCTCCAGCTACATGTCAGTTACACAGTCAAGGATGGAAGTCGGGTTTATTTCACTATGTATTAAGGGCTCGTAGAGTCCCCTATACTTGGGAGGTAACTAGTAATTATTCACTGAGTTGAATGGAAGAATAATATTATGGGCTGGATTCAGTTCTCTGCTTAGAGTTCTAATTCTGTTTATGTGGTTGAAATATGGATAGATTCAGCTATCTGTAAAATACAGATATCAGTCTCTGTGAAGGCCCAGTGTTGACAACAACAATGGCTAACACTGACTCACAAGCTAATTTATCAGGGTCTTTAGAAAATGGAACATAGCCAAGCTATATGCTATTAACTGTAAGTTGAGATCGGCTGGTGTGATTCAGTCTATTAGGTCTCTCAAATGCTTCCAAGATGCATTATTTAGCAGTCTCAAATACTTAGTAAGATCATGACAATGCACAACAAAACTGGAAGCCAATTTGGAAGTCTCAACAAATAGTCACAGAAGATCCCAAGTATAGCTTAACACTGGTCATTCTTGATACCAGGGAGTTGTAACACGTTTGAAGTTTTATCCGCTGTTGTGTCTACATAGTAAACCTCAATCTTTTCAGACTAAAATTCACAGTGAGAAAGATAAATTCCAGAGTAGTCCTTGCTAGGTGAAGAGGATGGTTGCTGGCAAATAGCAGCCATCACATCCTGGGTAGTTGCATGAGGGAAGCAATCCTGAAGACTGGATAGTAGGAAAGCTGAACCAAGGTTAGATGTTTAACAGCTGGCCAGAATGCTGGGTATTAAATGAGATGGCATGATTCAGTCAAATATCAATAAGACATTTTCATGCCCAAAGTATTTTTCAGAGGCTTCATTCGACCCCAGAATGCTTGCTTGGAACATAGTGAGGGTAGGAGCTCCTGGTGGTTGAAAAGCATTAAGTAGGAGGATGGCATCAGAAGGCTAAACCTGTCCTTCCCACATAGGACATTCCAGTGTTTAAATCCTCATGAGGTTGATGGAGAGTGACAAAGATTCCAACTGAGTAAAGCCCATCAAGGCAGCTCTGTGTGGGAGGGAAGGCTTGCTGGAAGTCACCTATGCTGCAGGGAGCCTTTCAGAATGAGTCTATAACTCTGGATTATAAAACACAAATCACAGTTCCCAAAACCTCTTTTCCAGAAATGTTAGTGGCCCATAACTTTTTTTTGACACATTGGGCAAAAAACAACCCGTGTAAGTGGCTTGGAAAACAATCTTAAATAATGGCCTCTATCATGTTTCTTTATCAGTGACACAATTTCCCTGGTAGTCTCTATAATATAATCTATATAATAAATGATGATGGACTGACAGAATTTTCATCTAGAATTTATTTTTCCTCCTTGGAGAAACAGACCCAGATATATTTTTCTCGATTTCCTGTGTTTGAGGAGCAAAAGGAAGCCTGTCTGACTGAGGGAACGCCAAGCCTTGATTAAAGCCAAGGCATTAGGAACCTCAGGCAGATAGGCCCAGGGCTGCTTTTATATAAAGAGCCTGCCGGCTTGTGACTACTCGAGCCGAAGCTCAATGTACCTCACGTTATGAAGAATAAACTCCATTGCTTCCTTGATCACTGACATATATAGAAGTATCAGCTTTTAAAATTTTTATTATTTTAGGTGTATGAGTATTTTGCCTTCATGTATGTCTGTGAAACATGTGCTTGTAGAACAGGAGGAGGCCAGAAGAGGATGTTGGGTCTTCTGGAACCAGAGTTACAGATGGTTGTGAGCCATCATGTGGATGCTGGGAATTGAATCCCAGTCCTTCAAGAGTTAAGAGTTAAGATGGCTCTTAACCTCTGAGCCATCTCTCTGGTCCCTAGAAGATCTAGCTTAGAAGATCAGAGAACTCCTGTCCAAATAGTGAATACCAGTGGGACACTAAGGTAAACCACTTACAAGTTTAAACCCCTCATATGAAATAAGAATCCATTCTGTTCATAGGGAACACACACACACACACACACACACACACACACACACACACACACACCTGCATACACACACACACACACACACACGCACACACGCACACACACGCACACACGCACACACGCACACGCACACACGCACACACGCACACACGCACACGCACACACGCACACACGCACACACACGCACACACGCACACACGCACACAC
>JANHMN010000031.1:878385-944986 GCA_030674055.1 Rhabdomys pumilio | reverse complement strand
TTATTATTATTATTATTATTATTATTATTATTATTATTATTATTATTTTGCCCGATGTGGGGAGCAGCAGAGACAAGGGTGGAAAATGGTGTGAATCTTAGTCCCAAGACTATTTAGATTTGATCTTCCAGTGGGCTCCTCCAGTGGGAAACACATTTCCCTCTTGGTGAGTGAATCACACTGGGTCTTATATTAATAACACAGCTTGGCTATTGGCTTTGCCACATATAGTCACAAACTGTCATTTTTCAATCACGGTATTCTCAGGATGGGTTTCTAGAGTGGCTATTGACTGAAACTTTAATGGCTACTAATAGAGAAGAGTTTTGGAAATGTCTTCCATACCTGATGGGTTCTGTTTCTATACAAATTTACTTATTTTATTTTTTGGTTATATTGTCAATTGCAATGCTATAGGAGATATGCTCATGGTTACAATTGCCCTAAAATTAGTCTTTTGGAGGTTTTTATAGCAAAATTGCTGAAAAGAACAAATAGCTAGCCAAGAAAACAGAGGAGCTACTTTTGCTAATAAAAAACTGAGAACTGAGACAAACTGCTTTTTAATCAGATGAAATGCACACATTGTTGGAAGGTTTCTTTCATTAAAGAACCAAGCCATAAAGAATCTTGCATTTCAAATTGTTATTTTCCTGAGACATAAACCTTCAGATGGCTTTTATTTTTCCACTTCTACTTCCTGCAAATTCTCCTTCTGTCTTAGCACAATATTTTAATAGTCAAAATCTGTCCTGGTTCTTAAACACATATACTTTAGATAGTGTTCAAATAAATAGCATTTTATCTTATGCATTAGTCTTTTAAATGCATTATTTACACTGCGGAGATTTCTTAATTCAAAGTGGACTCAACTGCATGATTATCTGGAAGTCTTTAGTTTCTTTCACAACATCTGTGACCCACTGCACTGACTAAATATCTCCACAGGACTTAATGTTTTTCAATGTATCTGCCATCTCGTGTGTTTGAATGTTCAAATTATTTCAGAGATTTATTGTACCTTTCTCAAGACTACAGGTTAATTCTATTTTTCTATTAATTTTCTATTAATAACAAACTGGGTCACTTGCAGATGGCTTTTCAGATAAATGCAAACCACATGTGGTTACTTAATGTTCTAGGGCTACAAGATTTTATCATTGACAGTCACCAGCCCCCATTTCATCATCACTAATGGAAGGTCAGTGCTGATGGGAATAGTATACAAGGGTCAATTGACATAGCCAACACCCAAACTGCTGTTTTCTCCTCCAGCCTGCTCCACCCCAGGGAACCTGGAATACACCTACCCAGAGCCATGACCGTGTCTTGGAGTGCTACTCTTAAGTTTCAGAACCAGACACCCAGCAATGGTCTGTAGCTTTGGAATCAATATTAGTTTCTATCCTCAGCTCCTTCACACTGCTTTCTGTAGCTGACTAGGTACACATCCATGCCTGGTGCCTCAGCTATTATGAACTTCAGCCAAATGATGCAGAGGGCTCAGGACTCTATCCAAACTTGTCTGCTTTGCTTCCTTCTGATATAAAAACTCAACTTTTATTTAGTTTAGATTCTATGAGTTGTTCAGGTCAATTTATTATACTACTCACTTAACCTTGTATCATTTGCAACAACCAGCTTTAGATCTTACCAGTTGCAGAAACTCAATAAATATTTGTCAAACTGAATGAAATCTAGTTGAATTCTATCTGCTTCTATTTGCTGGCTTCTCTACTTAGTGTGGTGGCAGATATTACAGTCCACAGAAGAGTTCTACTTTATTAAGAATCACAGAACCTCCAGCATGATAAGCAAAGCTGTGGCCCTAACTCAGATCTCTGAGCATCTATAGGGAACCCATAACATGGTTGTGTGGTTACATATTTTAATGTTATAATAAATCCTGATCCTACCAGGTGTGTTATCTTAGATGAGTTAATACCTACCATTCAGCATTCTCTATTATAAAATAAAAGTAGTCATGTCATAATGTTCTTAAAGGATCACATAAAATATTGTATATTAAGAGTTTAGTATGCCTGAAACACAATAAGCAAATTTAGTTGTTGTCATTATGACTGAGCATTTTCTGTGGCTAGAAGACTGGTATCTTAGTTATAGTTTCTATTGCTGTGATGAAACATCATGACCAAAAAGTAAGTTGGAGAAAAAAGGATTTATTCAGCTTATATTCCAGATCATAGTTCATCATTGGAGGAGGTGGGAGCAGGAATCCAAGCAGGGCTGGAACCTGGAGGCAGGAGCTGATGCAGAGACGGTGGACAGGGATCTGCTTACTGGCTTGCTTCCCTTGGTTCGCTCAGCCTGTGTTTTTCTAGGACATCTAGCCCATGGATGGCACCACCCACCTTGGGTTAGGACCACCCACATTGATCACTAATGGATAAAATGCCTTATAGCTGGATCTCATGGAGGCATTTCCTCAACTAATGCACCTTCCTCTCTGATGACTTTAGCTGTGTCAAGTTGACATACAAAACCAGCCAGTACAATTCTACTTTCTTAACACCCACATATGAATTTCTTCACTGAATAATGACTTCAATATTTTTATTCATCATATATCTTTGTTTATTCAAGCTGTATGGCAGAATCCTATGGACTGAATGGCTTACAAAAGTGGAACCTGGAGAGTGGTAGATGAAGAAACTGGCAGATGTAGCAGATGTAAGGTAACCCCAGCATTGTGGTTATTATCTAAGTCTCTTGATATGTACTCTAGTGATGAAAAGTCTGCAGAGGTTTCTGGAGTCTCTGGTAAGGTTACTAATTCAGTTCAAAAGGGCTCCATTCCCACAACCTAATCACCTCCTGGGACTAATTTTAGATGTCTGCTCGTCCAGATCGAAGAGTACCTACATAGTCAAGCATGCTTTTGAGTGTAGTTGTTGGGATATCTCCAGAGGAAATTTTTAGGGGAGAAAACCAACAGGGTGAGAATATTCACCCTCATTGTGGCCATGAATCAGCCAGTCACCCACTTTCCAGATAGAAAGAGGAACTGAATGAAAAGTGAGTCCATCTGTTCTCCCCTATCTTCCCAGGACTCAGACACCTCGTTATCCTGCTCTTAGACATCTCTATTTGGTCTTTGACATTCACATCCATGCTCTCTTGGGCATTTACTCCTTGGACTGATTTTGCTTTTTCTGGTTCCCTGGTTTCAAGGTCTTTGAATGCAGAATAAGCCATGTCAGAACATTTTCTCGTTCTCTAGCTGGTCAGTAGACTGCAGTGAAGTGTCCATGGTCATCAAAGATTACCTAATACGTTTCCTTCCTCTTCCTCCACTCTCCTCCTTTCCCTCCCCTCACCTTTTTTCCCTTCCCTCCCCTTACCTTTTTTCCCTTCCCTCCACTCCCCTCTCTTCCCTTCCCTCCCCCTCCCTTCCCTTCACCTCCCTCTCCCTTCCTCCCCTCCCCCTCACCTTCCTTTTCCCTCCCCCTCCCTCCTCCTCCCTTCCCCCTTCTCCTCTACTTTCCTTTCTTTTCTCCCTCCTTTGTTTCTCTGTTGATCTGCTGTCTAGCTTGCTAGCTCTTTCTCTGAAGAACCCTGAAAATCAGACATCAGGGGTTACGGTTTCAAGATATAAGCTTTCGAGGCAGACAAACATTCATTCTATAGCAGTAACTGACTTCATTTATATTGATTGTGTTGTATACACAATTCTATGTTCAGAACAGTAAAACACATCCCAAGGATCTTCCAATCAGATTTCTAGCTAGAAATCAAGTTAGAGTGAATCAAGTCACATTAGCTAAAAATATAAAAAATTACCCCTCTAAAACAAAAACAAAACAAAACTAAACAAATGGAAACAAGAACACACAATACACCCCAAGGCTCAAAGAAGTTAAACAAGAAGTCAGGCCCAAGCAAGGATGCTTGAATCACATTTAGAAGTGGGAATAATAAAATAGCCAAAGGAGGCAGAGGGAGGGTGGGAACTAGGTGGGGGGGAGGGGAATGGAGGGCACATATGTAGCAGATGTGCAGCTCAGTCTCCATCTGGGTCCCCCAACAACTGGAGCAGAGTTTCTCCCTAAATCTGTAGCCTGATAGTGGTATTTGTTCCTAAACAGGGCTGCCTGTCTTACCTCAGTGGGAGAGGATGTGCCTAATCTGGCAGAGACTTGACACAAGAGGCAAGAGGGTTGGGGGTGATACCTGGAGGGGAAGGGGGAACCCTCTCAGAGGAGAAGAGGATGGAGTGGGGGAGGGGACACTCTGAAGGGGGGATGGGGAGCAGCATTTTGGGATGTAAATAAATAAATAAATAAATAAAACAAAAAATAAACCAGCAAAACAAGTCAGACAAAACCAGCTTTCACTCTCCAAGTATTGAACTGTTTGTTAAGAGGAAAGTGACAAAGATAACTCACTATAAGATCAATAGGCAGTATAGTAGCATGCAAAGGCTCAGAAATTTGTTACAAATTAATTGTTTTCAGCCAGAGAATGTCACATCATGAGGAATTACAATGTCATCTGTGAAGGGCTTTGGGATGGAGTCGGGAGGGAGAGAGTAGGTCAGCACTACTCTGCTCACACACAGCCAGCATCAGACTCCATACCAGTTTCTGGAAACAAGAGTTCCCATGGACCTGGTGACTTAGGCTCTGGTGATTACTCCTCAGCATGCAGATGCAAGCACGGCACAGAGAGGACTTGCCTGCTTGTGAGTTGTACAATGGTTTTTATGTTCTCGGCTTTTAATTTGTATGCTGCGTCAAGGCTGCCAAGGAGTGTGATGTGAATCAGGAAAGCTCAGCTGAAGGAAAGTTTGACTAAAAGGGGGAATTAAGACTAGGTAGGTTTAAGACTTTTGTTCAGATTTGTATTACTAAGTGCACTGGGGCCAAAGGTGGTTTTCTACCCAACCAGGAGGCCTAGAGTGTGAAACTTTTCTGAAGTTGCTCAGAGATTGAGAAGGGGTATTATTCCAAGTCATCCCCCCATGTGGAATGACAAAAGGACAAAAGGAAAAAGGACTTAATGCTGCTCAGGCTGAAGACATTAGATACTTTATAACTTTAAAAAAGTGCAGAACAGCAAGGAGATTTTCTGTGGCTGTCTTCTATCCCAAACGCCAGACTCTGGCTTCAATTCAAAGTGTGTAAACTCTCAGAATGTAAAATGTTGTTCCTCTTGGGAAATTATATTGCAAAAAATCATCTATGAAACACGATCTGGTTCTTATTTTAGATTCAGTATCAAAACAACATGATTAAAAAAAAAACCACTGTACTGATCTGGCAGAGTGGGAAGGAATCTTAAACAAAGAAATATTACATATAAATAATCAAAACAATACACAGATTAATATTTAATGAAGCAGCAGCCAAAGTATGTTGTGAATGTTAACCTACAAAATCTTTAAAGTAACATTATAAATATATATACCACTCTTACCCCCATTTATAGAGGGAGGCTGGAACACAGAGAAGTGCTCACAGCAGTTACACAGAGAAGGAAAGGCAAGACAAGGAGCTGAAATGGGTGTTTAATTTCTATTTTATATTTACAGATAATAAAAATATTGATTTAAAAAGGTACTAAAAAGATGAAAATTAGGAGATAACCATTTTCTTCATTGGATTCATGACATTGCAATTAGATTAAGAACCGGATGCTTCTAAAATATTTCAATACTTCATGCAATTTTATACAAGGGATTAGTTATAGGTGGAGTGTAGGCTTCATAGCGATTTTCAAGAGCTGAATTTGTTCTGAGAGGAGGAAGATACACCTCCCCACCTCTACTTGACTTCTGGGAAGTCTACATCGGCCTTACAGAACTCTCGATTGTTTCTCCATTGTATCAGGAGACCTAAACACCTCAGCATTGTGTATGCTATGCTGATGCTTTGACCTCCTTGAAAGTTCAGGGAACCCTACTCAAGCAGAAGGAAATGTCTTCAGGAGTTAAGTCAAAAGCAATCTTCCTCTTGGGCCTGGCTTGCTTGGAGCTGTCTATGATTCTGACTGACCTCTGCTGCTTGTCCGTCTTCCACACAGGCATGGTGGAATTCAGGTCATTTTCACTAGATAGATAACTGACGAGACTCTAATGCAGCCGTGGAATCAGTGTCTACGGTTCTTACAACTAATAACTCTGCTCTAGGACGTAGAGGCATGGGCGAATAAATAACTTGCCAAGATATACAGCTCCTGAGTAGCCTGTCAGAGCCCTCCCTGAACAAAAGCTACTTAGGCTTAGAGTAGGGAGAGGTCCTCTGCACACATGTAACAGATAAGCTGCTGGATCTCCATACAGGACTCCTCTAACAGTGGGAGCAGGAGCTGTCTCTGACTCTGTTGCCTGCCTTTGGACCCCTTTCACCTAACTGGGCTGCCTCTTCTAGCCTCAATAGAAGATGTGTTTAGTCTTAGTGCAACTTGATATGCCAAGGGTGGTTGATATCCATGGGAGATCTCCGTTTTTCTGAGGAGAAAGGGAAGAGGAATCAGTGAGAGGGAGGGAAGGGGAGATGGAGGCACTGGAAGGAGAAGTAGGAGGGGAAGATGTGATCGGGATATAAAGTAAACAATTAATGATAAAACCAAACCAAACCAAAAAAAATGTGGGGAGAGCTGGAGAGCTCTGTGGAGGAGATGGCAGCTGACAAGTCAAGCACACTGAGGATGGAGGAAGCAAAGGGCCAGACAGCCACAGCAGAAAGAATCTCTGTGGAGATGAATGGTCTTCAAAGTAAAGTGCCTCTTCTCACTGTCCTCTCTGGGGGGATTCATAGAGCCTCTCCTGGTTATTTGGGTTTTCATTTAAGAATCATCAACAAATTTAATCTGAATGGAATTTTCTGGCTTAAGATAATCTTTTTGAGTAATTATGTTGCCAAAAGCTAGAGGGTCTACCTGGCCCACTACCCTGACATCAATGCAGTAACCAGTATTATTGTTAATTCTATAATAAATACTGTGCGGGATTCTACATTAAAATATTGTGACAGCATTACTGAAGCCTATTTTAGCCAAGCGAACCTACCTGATGTGAGGAAGCTTAGTTGTGGAACATAGAAGAGGGAGGGTTTACACTTCTTAGAAGAATACTGTTTCTCTATAGGGTTAGCCTTTGCATACAGATACCACTAGTAAAGCAAATCATAGCTGAGAAGGGAAATCTACAGTAAGCTTTAACATAAGATTAGCAGCAACTGGAAAAATGTCAATATTATTCAAACAGAAAAAAACTTCTCAAGAAAGGAAGAAATACACCGGGCGGTGGTGGCGCACGCCTTTAATTCCAGCACTTGGGAGGCAGAGGCAGGTGGATTTCTGAGTTCGAGGCCAGCCTGGTCTACAGAGTGAGTTCCAGGACAGTCAGGGCTACACAGAGAGACCCTGTCTCGAAAAACCAAATAAATAAATAAATAAATAAACCAAAAAAAAAGAAAGGAAGAAATACAAATCTATGCTTTTCCTGAGCGTATATATATATATATATATATATATATATATATATATATATATATTCTTGCTTTAAAACTAAATTTGTTTGCATAATTACAAAACATGTTTTCCCCTTTGGATTCTAACTCAACAGTTATTTCCCAGAATACCTCCAAACAAGAATGAGTATGTAGACAAGTGTGTGTGTGTGTGTGTGTGTGTGTGTGTGTGTGTGTAGACACAAGGCTAGGGTTGGATACTCCAACCTCATTCAAATCTATTAAGAAATGCTTCAATTAGTGATTGCATCATGCCCTACAGTCTACTGAAAAGGTCAAGATCTATAGCAAGACTAAATATATATAGTCCAATGAGGGAGCAAGCACGGCCAACTCTGGGAAATTCTGGGAGGCTTTCATACTGTTTTGAAGATAAGGACTTTTTTTGGGGGAAGAGATTTTATTCTTCATTATGAAATGTTTAACTATAAAAAAAACCCCAGAGTTATCAAGGCCAACTCTAGCTTCATATACAAGTAGTTTTAAAGGCAAATCTGTAATAATTTCTTTCTTTTTGAAAAAAACCACAAAAATAATGCTGTCTGTATTCCAGTGTTCTCTCTTTTCTCTAAGGACTTTAAGTCATTTTTCACAGGTTTCAATAGAGCTGACAATTTTATGCAGTTTTGTGAGAACAGAGGTCAGAGTGACCTTCCTAACGTGCACAGATGACCAGAATATGTTTTACTAAAGCCCTCAATGATTCACAGTGGTTTTTAGGAGAAAATTCAACCCCCCTGCAACTGCAGCTTTTCATTTCTGTCTTCATATGTCACAGTTCATCTTCCACTGCTCTCCTTCACAGGACCCATGGTGACAAAGCATGCCCTTCAACAGAGTCCTCTCCCACAAAGCCTGCACACTGTTCCTTCATCCTTAGACTTATCCCTTTCAGTCACACTGTCCCTTGTTTGACTTGTCCCATCTATTATTATTCTTAGAGGAGCAAAAAATAATTGCTGTGATAGCTAATTTTGTGTCAACTTAGCTGGGCAATGGTATCCAGATGTTGAATGGATATTTCTGTGAAGATTCTGGGGAGGTGGGATGAGATTACAATTTAAATAGTTGGACTTTGAGCAAAGCCAGGTGGTCTCCATAATTGTATTGATTTTCCTCCTCTCAAGTTATATCTTGAGAAAAGAATAATTTTAGCTGATGGTTTGAGGGTAGAGACTATCATGTCAGGGAAGCAATGGTAAAGTTTATAGAAACCCAGTGCTGTTGCATTGGGAGTGTTCTCAAAACACTGAGAAATTTCTTTTTAAATGTCCATTGTTTCTAACAATTAGGGAAATGTAAATCAAAACAACTTTGAGATTTTGTCTTACTATTCAAAACAGCAAAAACCAGTAACAAATGCTAGTGAAGGTGTGAGGAAAGGGAACAAAACAAAACAAATGCATGGAGCACAGTTTGCCAACACAGACACGTCTGAGTGGAGTGCCCGGCCACAGCTGACACTCCTGCTCCTAAGGTTCAAGGAACTTTGAGGGAGTTGTGAAGAAATATTGTAAGAGCCAGAGGAACAAGGAAGGAACTGTGCCTCTATGACATGGTAGGAGGTTACATCCATGATCTCTCAACAGTGTCCCTGCCTAAACGAGACCTAAGCAATGGTGGCAGTGGCAAGCTTACATGGAAGGGGACCTCAGGTCCTTATCACCAGACAAAGAACTTCTGGCAACTAATGGTTGTTGAAAAAGGAAAAATTAATTTTCCCCAGAGAGGTGTTTCTAATTGTTTATTCAATATAAATTGATCAGCCCTGAAATTATATACACAAGAGCAATGCTATATGGGACCAACAGTTTCTATTTAGATATGTATGCACATATGTATATATTCAGTGAAAAAAGAGGCCATTAATTTGAGAGGAATTACAGGAGAATATGAATGATTCAAGGGAGAAAATGGAGGAGTAAATGGTGTAATTATATTTTAGTTTAAAACTTTGCAAAATAAATAAATAAATCAGGTTAGGACCTTTTGCTATATATTAAATTTAAGTGTAGAGTGAAAATACTGGCTGGGACCAAAATGTCACACTAAAACGTACAAACCCCTTAAGCTTTAAACTTTAATAGGTTGTATCCATTTTTACATTTGTTTAGTTGCATCTCTTTCTTCTCAAAAGTCATGCTGTGTCACTTTTCCAGATTTGACTGAGATTTATCCACTATTTACTATAGGAACAAAGAAAACATATTCGTGTCTTAAAAATATGTTTTTAGCTGTTATATGATTGTCGTATTACCTATGGTTAGATTTCTCTGATATGTGTAAAGGCTGAAGAAGGCTGACCCTTCAGGCTACTGGAACTTGAAACATATGTCTTAGAGTTTCTCTTGCTGTGATGAAATGCCATGACCAAAAAGCAATTTGGAGAGGAAAATGTTATTCATCTTATACTTCTACATTGCTGTTCATCACCAGTAGAAGTCAGGACAGGAGCTCAAACAGGGCAGAAACCTGGAAGCTGGAGCTGATACAGAGGCCACTGAGGGGGTCTGTTTACTGGCTTCCTTTTCCTGGCTTGTTTAGTCTACTTTCTTACAGAACCCAGGACTATCAGTCCAGGAATGGCACCACCCACCATAGGCTGAGCCCTCCCCAACTGATAAGTAATGGAGAAAATGCCTTACAGCTTGATCTCATGAAGGCATTTCCTCAGCGGAGGCTCTTTCCTCTCTGATGACCTTAGTCTGTGTGTCAAGTTGATACATAAAACCAACCAGTACAACATATAAATCTATTTCATTCCGCTCTTTTCTTCATGTTCTATGCTGTGTAAAAGGGTCGTCCAGTTGATCTGCTTGTTGTTTGATAATGAACCTGGGAGTGGTGAGCAGACACATAGCCCTACAGCCAGGTAGGAAGCCCTGCCCACATTACAGTCACCAGATACTATGATGTAACACAGATGTATGAAAAATGCTTTTAGATTTAAGGGACATTCTTAAGGACCACCCCAGAATCCACAGTTGAAAATTTATATTCTTTATGGTTCGTATGTTCCTGAGCCCAGTTCCAAACTCTAGACACACAATTGCAAAGGAACAGGACTGTATTCTCAGGATGTATTGAAGTAACCAATGTAGCCTTTTACAATGTCAGGCGAATAGATTAATTGCATCAGGAGGCAAGGAGAGTCACTAATGTGAACTATACATAAAGTCATAATTTGTTGGAGCTTTGTCAGACCTACATGCCACAAATCCTGACATTTTTTTTCTCACTAAGCCCCCTTAACAGCTTGGAGAGATGTATACAAATTTTTGGAAAAAGTTCAGTGTAATGAGCAAGGCCACACCATTGCTTAAGAGCGTCACAATGAGGTCATGAAGCCTGTACCTGAACATGGTGTTCGCATGTCTCCACCAGTCAAAGATTGTTGATATTTCTAGGTTGGGTATTGGGTTACACTTCTGATTGTTTGGGCATCTTGTTGTTGAGCATTACCAAACTCATAAATCCTCTGATTAACACTTAAAAAATTGTATAAAAGCAAAAAGGAGAAAGGTGGATGGAGTAGGGATTTTCTAGGGAGGGGAAATGGGGAAAGAAGATGGCATCTGAAATGTAAATAAAATATTCAATAAAAAATAAATTAAAAAATCTATTTGCCCTTTTAAAAACATCTTTCTGTCTTTCCCTTCCTACAGTGTTAGTACAATATACAGTATATACATACACTGTATACATACAATATATACAGTATTCAATATCCAGTATGTGTTTCTAAGCAGTTGGTAAATGTCTTGGCTATATATCAAAGGTACTTTCCAAGATAAGTTAGTTTACTGATCCAAAGGTGCGAGATTAAATATTTTTTATGAGTCCTTGTGTTTCTACTGGAATATACAATAAAATACAAACTCCAAATGAGGTGTTAAATCTGATTCCACAGTTGTTTCCGTATTATTTCTTTAAAAGGCTGACTCTAAACAGTATATATTCACTAATGACCCATTAAATACATTCTTTAGAAAGACAGCTAAAGGATTTATAATTCCATAACACATGGACCAGGAACTTTAAAATAGAAACTTAGCTTGCTGGTATCAGGGCAAATTTTTCCTATTTTTGCTTTGTTTCCAACTATCCTAAGGCCTGTAGTTCACTGAGAACTCATAGGCACCATGATCCTTAAAATATGTATGTTTGAAGATTTTTTTTCACATGAACTGAAAAAGTGAGGAAAGATGCCTGCTCATCCATAGAAGAGAGAAGCTTTGCTGTGGACCACATTACCTTTCCTGACCTGGGGGTTGGGGTGGTGGTGAGGGGAGAAGCTGATCTGTGAAAGGATTGCTTCCTCATTTTGTAAGAGTTGGATTAGGTTTGTAGAAGCATTGGCCAACAATCAAAGGATAAGGAGCTAGAGCAGCTGGTTGGAAGGATCAAATGCCTAAACTAAGCCCTTGTTCCCAGCACATGAGCATCCCAAAGCGCCAGCCATATATACCAATAGAAAGAGAAAGGTGGGTTGCATGGTACTCTACTAGGTTTGTTCAACATAAATTCACGTTGGTGAAGGTTCTGCAAGATTGGGACCCTCCTTCATATTGTTTTTGGAATAAGCAGGCAATAACCTAGAGGAACTGAACAGATTATTAAGATTTGAATGGTCCCTGAAAGCCGGTAAGTGAGAGTAAGAGCAGGAGGCAGTTACAGAGGCTGGGAAGTACAGGGGCTGCGAGAGGGTCAAGAACAAGACACACTGAGGCAAATGCACGAGGCTACTGGGCGCTTGCTATCTTGTGAGACTCGCTTGGTATTCAGTCTTTTTTTTATTGTTTGGGCAACTAAAGCCAAGGAACGGAAAGGATAAAAGAGTGGTGATTATGGGTGAGGGTTTCTTTTACAGGAACAATGAAAGGGAGATGGCTCTCAAATTCAGTAGTAACTAATGAAGCTAAAAAAGTGGATAATCTCAAAAGGCAGACATGATTCAAGAGCATAGCAAGGAGCAAGAAAGACATCACGTCTTGGATTCAAGAGGCAATGAGGGGATTTCTATTCTGGCTTAAATAACAATGGGCCAACTGTTAGGTATTATCTAATTTACCTGATTCAGAAATCCTACATTTGGCACAAATGCTACTGTCCTTTATGAAATCAGATACACTTTCCAGAAGGATCTTTTATTGTGGTTTATTATTATTATTTTTTTTTTTTGCTGTAGTTTTAAATTAGCCTTGCTCCCTCTAAAAAGCAGGAGGAGAATCTGTGATTCTAAAAAGACTCAAGCTGTATGGTCTCCTGTGCCTCAGTCACTCCCTACTTTTCATGTAAAAACTGCATTACTTTTCTTTTTAAGTCATGTTTACAGGCTCATTGAAAATCCAGTGTGAAAGACTGAGAGAGGTGGTAGAGCTAACCTCCTCCTCACTGATGCTCACCCATCCTGTCTCAGCTAAAAGTCCGGCTTGTCCTAGAAAGAGCAGAAAGAACTTATTCAGGGCTCCAGGTTAATGGGAAAAGAAGATGTTACATTCTTAAGGGAGTAGATGACAGATGCTCCATCAAAATGTGTCTGACCCTGTGATGCTCTGAATTCCTGTCTTTGTGGAGGCAGTTATGATCCTGTGATGGTTAAAGGGCATCCTGTGCTGCATGATGCATTCCAAGTGGGCCTGACAGCACACAGATATCCCTCCAAACCTATCAGTGTGAGTTAACGTCAAGTCTCATAAACATAGGACTTTAAAAATCCATTGCAATTATTACTAAAAGGAATGGTAATTCCAGTTATTGCAGACACCTTTTGTTACCCCATCGCAAGCATGTAAATTCTTTTACCCTGATTTCTAGTTGTTCAGAATGGTACCTAATTTAGCTAGAGAATTAAAATATGGTGCCCATGTCTGTAGGTTGAATGAATTATAAACTTCAGAAGCCAACTGATATTTAAAGGATTTTAGCCCCGAGAGAAGAAGATGCAGAAGGGAGGAGCCACATTGTGTTTTACAGCCCAACCCATCCTCTGAGAGGTGGAAGTCATTTTTGATGGAGAACCATGCTGTCTCAGCCAGGATTCTATGCTGCAGAAGTGGAATCATGTTCATTGTCAGAGTGTGTTCTGAACAGCGTTAGTTTGAGAAGTCTCAACAGACAGACTCAGCCTGAGATAGGATCTCAGGCTTTTAAAAATATGGGATCTCAGACCTGCTCTTGATCAGTCAGCTGCTTGCTGACTGTCTCTTAGGTTGTTAGAAAGGCTACACTCTAGCTCTTTAAGACCACTAAAATAAATGGAGGGCTACCTTTTTTTCCACTATCTATCATCTTAGGGAAACAAACAGAAAATACACCAGGGCTTCATATACTGAAGGGAGAAGAGAGAACATGAGACATTGGAGAGGGAGATGTGGAAGGGAGTAAGCTAGAGGAGTACCAAAACACATATGTTCAAAAATTCTATGATCAATGTTACACTGTATGCTAATGTAAAACTAACAACAACAATAATAGAATCTTTTCCAATAAACTTGTTGTATGCATTGATACTGTCAGTCTGTTGACAAGTCTTCTGGGCTTATTTTTACAGGCTATTTCACATCTTCTCGGTCCTTCCCCTTGGTTAAAACCTTATTCATGACTCTTACTGTCTCACTATCTCATTATGTGCAAAGGAAGAGAAATATAACCTTCTATTTGGCCATGTTCCTAGTTCTGAAATGAGAGTCATGTTGTCATTGCTCTCAAGTAACTCATGTTTCAATGGAAAAGGGAAAAAGGAAAGTGAACGGGTAGGAAAAGCAATGATGTTCTGGTGTCCTGGGATTATTTGGAATGGCACTTGGTACAGCCTGTGTTGATACGTTGGAACTAGGGGAATTAGAGGCATGTGGGTATGTATGGGTATAAACATACATCCACATGTGCACATTTGTGTATGTGCTATGGGGAGAATGTGTACATGGAAGACAAGCACAAGAGCAATGTCGCTGGTCTTTGCCACTTGGTGGATTCTTCTTTTTCTCATCTTTGATCCCCCATTTCACCCCATAACACTAGATAGGAGAGAAACAAGGATAGAAGAGGAGATTACAGAATCTAACTTCTTTCCTTTTGTTTCTTCTTTGACTACTGCTATCAACAAACTGCAACCAACTTCCCTTAACAACCAACATACACTCACCAGGCCTGTTGGGGGCCTCAAATTTGTGCGCCCCCTGAAAAGTTCCCAGAATTCCAAACATCACACAATCTCAGAAATTATCTGGAGCTGGCCTAAACCATTCTTCTCCCAGAGCACGGGGCAAATCATGATCGGGTGCTGTGGACAGTCCAAAGCAGCCCTACATCCTTATATCTGGGATTAAAATAAAAACAAATCTTATAATATTTCTGCGTTTTTCAAAAGAAACCACAATTCCAGAAATCACAAAAAACCTGACTACAGACAATGAAGTAGAAAACCTATTACAGGCTTAATTGGAAGAGCAGGAAGGACAGAAGTACTTTTCAGAAACTTTCCTCACACAATAGTTGGTAAAAGGATGAGAGAAAGACTCTAATTTATTGTTTTGTTTAGTAACCAAGGCAATAGATGATGGTGTTGACCTCATCCAAGGGTTTTAAAAATGAATGGAAGAGGAGTTATAAATAATTAACCTGTCTTAATAAGTGATTAAGTGGAATGTACATTCACAACTTTCCCTAGCCCCAATTTCTTCATCTGTAAGGGAGACATAAAATAACACTCAAGACCACTGTATGAGTTCCATAGGACATTTCCTTTATGGAAATAACTGACATGCATAAAAAGTCAATTTATTTTATTTTTTGAACATAACCAGTCTTGCAGTTCTGAGCGTCTAATAGACCATTTATTTCACTCTCTTAAAACCTACTGTGGACCATGTTTCTCAGTATGGGCATTATGGACTAGATAAGACTTCAGTATGGTGGACTGTTATGAGACAATGCTGAAGCCCCTACTTACTAGTTGCCAATAGCACCCTTGATCCAGCCATGTATCTCCAGCCCAGTCCCATGAGCTTATCATATATCTGCAGGTCTCCTTTCATACTTTTATACTTTATGAACCAAGACTCTCCCCACCCCCACACAACTACAGCCATGCAAGGACTTTTCTTGTCAGGTTGACCACTTTTTATTTTGACAGGTAAGACCATTTCAATAACAGTAGTTAATAGCACTCTATAACTTTGTTAATTAAAGGGACTCTTCAGAACAAAAAGAAAAAAGAACCTGACTTCAGGAGAAAAGAAAGCATCATGAGTGAAATGACTTGGCCTTACAGAAGGATTCTTTACTAGGCTCTTTGTTTTTGCTTCTGAGAAAGCACCATTGGTGAAGACTTTATTATAAAGCAGTTTGGGAATTGGTTTTATTTTCTGCCCAATAAGACATGGCAATAGTATTTGTTTCCTTGATCTGCAGGGGTTAGCCCAGGATCCTCTGGTCTTCTACCCTAATAGCCTCGCCCCATTACTTGCTTCCTAGAAACCGTTTCCTTATTTCTAAGTCAGTGCCCTAAACCAGAGGCAGTTCTTCCATCTACTAAGCTTGCTTTTTTTTTTAAACCCATCATTCCTTTATACTGGTTACAACCATCACCATCTTCCCAACCTTTGTAGAAAAGGGTTTTCCATGGAGCAATTGGCACCAAGAGTGCATTTGCTAAATTGAGCAGCTGAAATGACTCTGAGCTCAGGTTTTCTATTTATGTCACTTGGGATATATACTCTCTCAGTTTTTTATTGCAGTCATCATATTTGAGTAAAAATTCAGTTGTTAAACACTACAGAAACACATTATCTTATAGTTATGTATATGATGCATCTGATACAGGCCTCTTTAAGCTAGATCAGTGTGTATCAGGGCAGTATTGATTTTTTGATGCCCTGGGGAAGAATTTGTCTCTTCAATCTTTCCATCCTGCAGAAGCCATGTGAATTTCTTGGCTTCTGGCCCATTCCCTTCATCTTAAAGGCCAGTGATATTGCACTTCTCTGACTGTAGTCGTCTCTCTGGCTGATGTGAACTTGGACAGGAAAAGCTTTTGGTTGTACTTGCATAGTTACACTGAGACAACTGAGTAATCTAGGATGATTGTCTCTCTCTTCCTTCTTCAGTTAATGACATCTACAAAGTTACTTTTATCAGGTAAGATAAAGTATATCCAGTTCTGAAGATCAGGCTGTGGACATCTTTGAATTCATCTGCCTATCTGATCCACCCTTACTGTTCTTACTAATACACAGACTTTATCTTCATTGAGAGTCCCATTTCTCATTAGAAAATTACTCACAGTACAAAATTAATGAATGAAAGAATCAAGCTTTGCAGCCATGTTGTGTAAGCTCAAATCTACAGACACAGGACTGATACATACATGAACTCAAAGAGACTGTGGCAGCATGCATACAGCCTGCATAGTCTCAAACCAGACAAAACACTAGCATTAAGAAAGAGTTTTATAGACACAAAGTCACACCCCTTAATGAGAAGCTATTTATAACTGATAGCTGCTGCGAAAGGAGGATCAGTTTTCTCCAATGGACCATCACTGGATATGTAAACCACATTTTGTGTCAGGCCCTATGCCTAGGAATAGTTGGTCAATATAAAATGGACTCTACATTGTGTGTGTGTCTGTGTGTGTGTGTGTGTGTGTGTGTGTGTGTGTCTTGTTTTGATTTTTTGTCTTATTCTTTTTTTTTTGTTTTGACTTCTGTTTTTTGATTGTTGTGGGTTTTTCCTTTCATTTTAGATATAGAAAAAGACAACATGAAGTTGTTGTTGGATACGTAGGTAGGTAGGAACTCAGAGTGGTTAGGATAGGGGAAAGGATATGATCAAAATGTGATGTGTGAAAAAATATTTTTATAAGAAGACAATGGCTAACACATTTGGCCTGTGTACTGGCTGACTGCCATGTGCATTGGCTTAAGATGTCATGACAACAGTCTGCACTAAGGTGCTTTCCTGATGTTATTTGACAATGCATTGATGTTTTACTCAACATGTGGTGTGCGCATTCAAAGTAAATGTGCATAGCCACAAAGAATATGAAAGTCAGATTCTTCAAAACTGGGCTCTGTCTTTTATACTTTAACTCTGTAGACTTGGTCAAACCTCATCCCTACATGTCAGCGTATCTTTAGTATCTTGAGACCTTCAAGTTAGGCATTCTGTGATACTTCTCTAAAGCTCCTCTTTAGCTGTCATACTGTTCAGATCTGAAAAGTTGATATAAAGTGGAATTTTAAATTTTTATTTAAAACATTAGAATTGATGATATAGTGATAACTCAGGCCTTGGGTACTTCAAGACACTAACACGATAGTGTGCTAAGTGCTGCCTTTGTGGCAGAACTCATTACTAATTTTCACTGAACTGAAACCCAAAATTTAGAGTTTCATTTTTTCTAGCAAGTCTCAGGAGCAACTCTTCTGGGCCATTCTTTTCCCTGATCTATAATCTGTTGAAGTGGTTGGACAGTCTCCCAAACTACCTTTGTCTTCAGAACACATTTACCTACCTAAAGAGAGACTTCATGGAAAGGAATTATTTATCAATAAGCAGGACTATGTTCAAGTCTCACTACATGGGTTCTTCAACTTCTTTTATCCATTTGGCTAGAGACTACAGTGGGAAGAGTGCTACCTCTGAATTAGGTTGTCATTTGATGAAGTACAACTATACATGATTCCTAGAGCCATCTGACCTACACAAAGTAGGGAATCAATAACTTGTACGTAAGTTGGGCAAAGATGACATGAATATCATGGGTTTCTATACTCTACCCATTGGCAATTGTCAGAGAAGATACTAGTTTAGGATCATAGTTATGAGTCAGAGTCAGGCTTGCTCTATTTCAACACGTTTTCTCCAGAGAGCGCCAAAGTATCAGAAATATCAAGCTATTAAGGCAGAAAACCGAACAACTGAGTGGGAGGAATTGACATATAAACAGAAGAAAGATCAAAAGGAAGGGTTGCCAGAAGAATGTCTTATGTATAAATAGCCTGAAGATTATACCAATAACCTCATTCTCTGAAACCCTTCATGGGAGACAGAAGTGTCAGAAGGAGCAGGAAATGTGAAGGGAAGCTGGGAGCTTTTAGAAATAATTACTGTTAACTGGAAATGTCACTCTCCCCCAGATTCCCAAGTCTCTTTTTAGATTAGTGGGCAGCAATAGCCAGATGGATGCTGTGTGTTGAAATGCCTTCTGTGACAAGAGCTTACCATTTTCAGGCACTGAGCTCCCTGAACAGATGGGTTGCCTATTTCTTGGGTTAAAGGTCAGCTTGAATCATTAAAGAAGCTGCAAGGGTTTACTGGTGAGAATTTCTTTTAATCTTCACATTGGGAGTTACAGATGCCTTTTATACTACCTTAGAAAAGGTTAAGGTGGAATGAGGAGATTAAATAGTCACTGCTTCTGATATTCGAAGACTATAGGGGGAAATACAGAAGAAGGACAAATTCAGTGGCCACTGAAATTTTGTGCTGTTGCCTGTTACTGACATGCTTTGACAATTTTTGTCGTGTTCTATAACAAATGTGATGTCTTGAATTTTGTACATGTAGGATTTACAAGCTTAATTTATAAATATTCTGAGCTAGGCAGCCTACAGCTGTAGCCAATGAGTAAAGGCAGGGACATCTTATCGTCTCTGTGAGTGTATTAAATGAAAAGAGGGTCTGAGGGCAAAGCATGGGGAGGCAGGGGCAGAAGCTATACTTGCTGGTGCCTGAGTGAGATCCAGTGACAGAAGACTGGAGCAACAGCTTCCTGACAGAACTACCACTTAATTAATATTGGGAAAGAATCGATCATTTATCTTGTTTTAAAGAACTTATTGTAATGGTCTGGGGAAACCGTACTTAGCAAAACTTTTAAATGTCTCTGGAGATGAAATAATATGTACTAAATTGGAGGTAGAATGCTCCAAGAATGAGGGTTGAATTGAACACTTATGGAATATAGAAATGAGCCCAAGCTTCTTTTCATCCTTAATATTTATATATTTGGGTAATAGACATTCTGTCAAATGGTTATAAGAGCTCCAATTTTTATTTGTATTACTTCTTTGAAATTTTTGTACAATGTGCCTTGACTATATTTATCCCTCCCCAAACATCTCCTAGAACCTCTTCTTACCTATGTATCTGAGTTTTTGTCCCTTTTGATTTTAAGTCCATCAACTCCAACTTGTGCCACACATACATTCTTAGATGCATGGCCTTCTACTGGAGTGTAGTCAACTTACCAGGGACTATATTTTTAAAGAAAACTAATTCTTTCTTCCAGGAGCTGTGGATTATCAATAGTTCCTTGGCCAGGAATAGGTCTGCCCATTTTTCCCTTGCTGGGATTTTGTCTGGCTTGAGACTATACAGGTCTTGTGCATGATGTCACAACTTATGAGTTCACAAGTGTGCTTCCCCGGCCACGTGTACAAGACACAGTTTCCCTGTTGTCATCCACTGCTTCTTACACTCTTTCTGTTTTCTCTTCTTCAACAATCCTGAGCCTTGAGAGGAGGGAGTATATATAGATGGTCTACTTAGGGGTAAGTTGTCCACAGTCTTTTATTTTCTGCCCCTTGACTGCTTGTGGGTCTCTGTGTTAACTGCCATCTACTACAAACAGAAGGCCTTCTGATGAGAGTTGGAAGGTTAATATACTTGTAGTGTTCTAGGAGACCAGAAGTTGACATCACTTGTCTTTCTGTATTGCTCTTCATTTGATTCTTTGAGACAGGATCTCTTAGTGAATTCAGTACTCCAGGATTTCATTAAACTAGCTAGCCAATGAGCCCAAAGAATTCCCTTCTCCACTTGCCCAGCTCCAGTGCTCACTACAATGCTTGGCATCTTAAATAGGAATGAGGGATATGAGCTAGTACTTTAGCCACTGAGCCCCTAGCCCCAAGCCTAGATTAATCTTATGCTCTCTTCCATTGGAATAGTGATTTTCTTTGTAGCGCATAAACAACTAGTTAAAACATTCTGTGTCTGAAATTTACTGTTCTTTGGGATTTTATGTTAATAGGCTCAAAACTTATTCTCTTTCTGGCAAAACTATTCTTTTCTTTCACATATGCCTGAAAATAACCTGATGATTGTGAGGAGGG
This sequence comes from Rhabdomys pumilio, assembly GCA_030674055.1. Classification (NCBI taxonomy): domain Eukaryota; kingdom Metazoa; phylum Chordata; class Mammalia; order Rodentia; family Muridae; genus Rhabdomys; species Rhabdomys pumilio. The sequence continues at coordinate 924,369 of JANHMN010000031.1, read as the reverse complement.
GTTGCTGGGAGAGGAAGAAGAGGAATGTATATGAATTATTAAGGATTTCCTGAACTGTATCCTTGGTTTTCTATTCAGTTACTTAAGTCACTCAGACACTTAATGAACATTTTTTTCCAGTTTCTACATGGGAATGCACAGAATCAAATGAAGGGTACAGTTTTGAATGCCTTAGAAATTGTACTGTGATGCTTCTCATTGGACTGTAGCCAAATATGACTTCTTGTAATAGAGATCCAGAACAAGAATATTCACTTGTGTGTCATTTGGGATTTTGGTAAATTCTCATCAAGTTATATGATGTGAGTAATTCCTTGCAAAGATGTAAAATAATGCCAAGGATTTCTCTTCCTCCTAGAATGGTCTTCCTAATGTATCTAAAATGAGCTCACTTGCAGCACAGTCAGAGAAATGCAGAGAGTTAAAAAATATGTTCAACACTAAGGATCATCTTACGGGGTCAATAGGACAAGAAGAAGAAAAGACAGAAAAGAAGTCATAAATTACAAGGTATTTTGTTATTTTTTTCCTGTTGCTGTGATGAACTATTCTGGCACAAACAACTTGAGGGGGAAAGAATTTATTGTGACTCATATTTTGGGGGTACACCTACCACTGTGGGAAAGCCAAAACTGGCAGGAGTCTGAAGCACCTGATCATATGACATCAGAAGCCAGAAGAAGAGAGCAGTGGATGCCTATACTTACCTCATTTTCCCTCTTAACACAATCTAGAACTCCAGACCAGAAAATGGTGCCACCTTCAGTGCAAAGATTTTTCCATTTCAATTAATTCAACTGGAGATAATCCCCCATAGGCATAACCAGAATCCTAGTAATAATAGACATTACCATGTTGGCAACTGAGATTGCTCATCACATTCTTGATATCTTCCTCACGAATCATCTCTTTCTTCTCCATCTCACATTTATGGCCATGTTGATGTCAAACATAGTAGAAATAATGGTGATGCCAACATGATTTTCAATCAAAATTATTGTCTCCCAAGGTCTTAGAATGTATTATGTCCAGTGGAAGAGTTATACCTTAAGAGCCTTATTATAAAAAAAGGGAGGCAACTTAGGGAAACTTCTCCCTGTATGGAGACAGAGATTCTGAAGTAGTAGTGTAGGGGTTGACTGTATACGGCTGAGTTAAATGATGACTAAGTGCAACTGCACCTGTAATCTATAAATACTTTAAAGGTGTGAATACCAAGTAGGGTGAGGAATTATTTTGTCTAGTACTTTACAGCAATAGCACCGACAGGGAATTAAGAAAGGAATGCATTGAATTATAGTGTGAACAACCACAAAAGGATTCTTTTAACTATGCCTCCAGGGTCCTTAACAATCTCAGAAACACCGCTGGCTCTTTGATAAAACCTCCTGTCATCCTGTGCCTGTCCAGTTAATGATATTGAACATCAGACACTATAATGGCCTGGGGATTCAGAAAGGTACATTTCTGTGTCTGAAATTTAGGAGTTCTGTGGCATTTAATATGACTGAGCTCTGGCTTTCCTGGAGATGGAAATGGAAATGTGGGTAAAGGCAGGCCTTGTGAGCAAGCCTGCATCTCAGTTCCCCAAAGAGCTCTTTCCACAAATGCTGGAACCCTCATTTGAGTTACTACCTCTTGAGTTAAAACCAACTGCCTCATCTTTTAAGTAGTCCATAAATTTTTATTTTTTTTCTGATGAGCTATCAAGATTGCAGATACCCACTGATAGCTTTTAAACAGAGGAGTGATTAGTGTTGTGTTTTAACACTCATTCTAGCTGCCAAGAGGGTAACAGAGTTTCCAAGAGGAGCTCTGTTTAACTTGAAAAGTGTTTAAATGATCCAGGAAAAAGAAGACTAGGGCTTAAATTAAATTCATGTCAGCAAGGGTATCAAGTAGAATGAGCAGGTTCAATCATGGCTTGGGGGTTAAGTTGATGGGGTAGGACTTTGGATGTCCAGCCAATCCATCATCAAGGTGGAGAAGAGCTGATTAAGTCTTGATGGTCAAGATAGTTTTCTTCTAAAATTTCTTATATTGTACAATCAAAGAAACAGGAAAAGTCAAGCAATGAGAGTGAAGCTGATGTCCAAAAAGCAAATGAAAGGCTAAAGAATCCTGTGCTGTCAGGCTTAGATGCAACCAGAACACTCATTATAGTCTCAGAGATGGCTGAACAAAAGCAAAAGCAATTTCTGGGATAAATCTGGAGAAATTCAAGCAAGTGCTTAGGGTAGATACTATCTTGATGTACCTGGTTATGCCTAAGCTAGGAAGTGAGATGGAGATTATACCTCTGCAATTAATAAAGGGAGCCAGAAGGAGGAGCACAGATTGACAGAATAGAAGTCGAAGCACTCCTCCTTTGAATTGAGGAATGTGGGAAATTCAAGTAGAGATGTTTTGAACACATGTGGATATAAGGGTCTAAGGTTAAGGGAGCTGGGCAGAAGTGAGTCATGGACAGCTTTCTGGTGGTTAAATACGTAGAACAGGGAAGGTCACCCTGTGAGAGAAAATAAAGAAAAATAATAAGTTGTAATTTCATATGGATGAATATTCAGATAAAGATAAAGGAAAAGGTACCAAGAAAGATTCCAAAGGGAAGAGATCAAAGGCTGGAGGATAATAGTGAGAGAGTACTTCTGTGGATCCAGAAGAAAAAAGAATTTTAAAGAGAAATGTCACTAGTATATAATGCAGACAGAGGACAAAATGGTAACCATTAGTGCCCTTGTTTCTGCATATAAAAATGATTCTCTATAAAACCATTATGGGGCAGAATGTTTGGCTAATGTTGATGGATGTAAGATGGCTACAAGATTATATAATCATGTGTGTATTGTGATTTGGGGAGCGAAGTTCCCTGGAAGATTCCTAGGAAGCTGATGTCCTCTTCGCCCATGTCCTCCTTGATACAGCAAGTGCAATTTAACATGGTTTCTTTTTCTTCGGACATTTTGTCAAAATCAAAAATTACTCAATGTACAAGGCCTAAACAGTCCACTTGATGTCATGTCTTATCTCTTCATACAATCCCAGTGAAAAACTATCGACCTAACCTCCTGGTTTTGAAATAGATTTAAAAGTCTATACTAGCATAATTTGTTGTGACAGAGAGAAACTTTTCTTTTTTGACTTTTAATTTCAGAAGCAAAATCTCACAGAGTCATGACATTCAGGGAGATGTTCAGACTTAAGAAAAAACACACAGAAAGGAAAGGGTTGCCGGGCTGTGGTGGCGCACGCCTTTAATCCCAGCACTTGGGAGGCAGAGGCAGGTGGATTTCTGAGTTCAAGGCCAGCCTGGTCTACAGAGTGAGTTCCAGGACAGCCAGGACTACACAGAGAAACCCTGTCTCAGAAAAAAAGAAAGAAAGAAAGGGTTTCCCCAAAATGAAAACTGAAAGAGAGGTTTGTACAAATACATTTGACAGAAAAATAGAGACAAAGGCAAGGGGACAGAGCTGGCAAGAGCAGAATCAGGTATCTGAGCTGGGTGTGGACAACACACACAGTCCCTGTGCATCTGGGTCTACAAGCTCATTGCTGACAGCAACAAGGAAAAAAAAACCCAGAGGAATAACTCCTGGTCTTGGGATAGCTTCTTATGTGCCTGAAGCCACCAACTTGCACATTGATGACACAGGCTTAATGTAAGGATGGATCCCTGTTGTCCAGGCAGCCGAATCTAGCTTACCAAACCTTAGCAAAACCACCGTGGTTTCAACCTGCCAAAGTTGGATGTAAACTGTGAACAGAAAAATACAGAAATATTATGACTCTAGTACTTTTGAATTTATAATTCCTTGTGTATACTTACTGCATAGCACACGATCCCTCTGTGATACCTGAATGCAAGCTTTGGGGAAATCCTGAAAAAATGGTGTGGCTGCAAACAGAATAGAGTAGACTGCCTTTGTGGGGGTCTTAGTATCTAGGACCAAATAAATCAATGCTATGTTGAAGAATCTAACTGACAGTAAGATTATTATTCTAAGATCAATAGTGTAATTACACAAGCACCAAGCCAGAAAGTTAATCAGAATCTGCATTGTGTTAACCAGCAGAAATTTATCCCTCTTGCTAAGAAAATAATCAGTTCAGACCTAGTCGGCCTTTACAACTTCTATTTTGTTTAGTGGGTTAATAGATGCTGTGGTTATCAGCATTCAATGGTTGCTTACATCCTACACTTCTTAGTTAACAGAACTAATCTGTCTGGATGCCTCTTGGGATAGGAAAGATGTGGAGGGAAAGCAGGAACCCTAATTTCAGATATAAATAATGTTAAATGAAAAAGATGCAGTAATCTTCACAAAAATGTATGTTGGTGGCATTTAGCTCAAGAAGCAAATGTTAAGTGGTCATTCTTTGGTGCTAACTAGTACTTCATAGCTCAGGCCTATCCCAGGCCCAGCTGCAACTGGCAGAGCTTTGTTTATTGTTAAAATACCAGCAATATTTTGTTTTAGATGTGAGACAATTGTAAAGCACTTTCCACTAGAACGATGAAAGAGCATTATGTCCCTGCCGTAGAGAGAAAGCACAGATGTAAGTTGATATCACATATCATAAATTACTGTTTATTACCAGGCAAACCAATAGATGCCTCAGAAATGGACTCGCTTGCACAGAGGAAGATTAGAGAATGTTTATTGTTGCAATCTAAACCTTTAAAACAAACCCCTTGGAGGTAGAAAGACAGACTCTAGTGCTTCTATTACTATTCCACGATACAATGTAAAATCAGTTCTGTTCCTTAAAGCAGCTAGTAATTTATTGCATAAAATATGTCATTGTTGTCGCTTGTGAATTCAGTGTCGTACAACTGTTAAATTTAATGAACTATGGTTAGAAAATGAATGAATAGTTATGTACTTCACAAATCAAATGCCAAAATCTACACTGTGCCTTTCTTGAATTCTAAATGTGTTAAAAGGCATGACTCCACTCCTCATTGGCTTGTCCCCCTACATTTTATAAGGACAAGCAGACAACCAGGTCTTATATTCTGCTCACCAATTCCAGCTGCGGTTGTGCTGGGACCTGGGTGTATTAAAAATATGAGTGCTAAAGACAGAAATATGGGCAATATGCTTGCTATTTGCAGCTATGTAGGGCCTGAAACCTCCATACAAAGCATGTTTGGCTATATTTGAGCCACTGGAAAGTAGAATAATTCATATAGAAGTCTATAGAAATGCTAAAATGACTTAGATTTAGAATTAAGGTCAAATCTTCAAGTTACAACCATACTGGTTATTATACTGTTCACTTCTGAAATGTCAGATCCTTGTTCTGTTTCTGTGTTACTGTAGGCATTTCAATAGAAGCTTTACAAAGACTTAGATAGGTTGGGAAGATAGAAACACAACATGCTATATTCTCAGATGGAAAACACTTGTTCAAATTTTAACTTGGCTCCAGTACCTGGATTTCCTTCCTCTTCAGTGAAGTCCACATTATTCAGAAAATGGTTATACTTGTGAGTCTTAAGACCCAGGTTTTACTTTGATAATTCATCCCAGCTATACCTGTCTGGCTTGGACTCCCATTTGCCACATCCATCTTCTGTGCTGATTCAGCCTTTTCTGGAATAGCCCTAAATAAATACTTTGCACTTCTACTCTGATCCACACCTGCCACCTCCTTGATTAATCTATCAAATTGTGTAATTGTTCAACATGATTTTCTGTCTTCTCTAGAAAAACATGCTTTACTGATGCGGGTGCCCTACCCAGTGTCTAGTATATATTCTTACTATATTTCTGAGAGTATGATTTCTTAGCTTTTATCAGGAGGGACCTGGGTCTAAAAAATCAAAGGACTTAGGTTGTTGTTGTTGTTGTTTTTGAAAAGGAAGTGTATTATAGGCAGTGGGAACTAAATACATAGCCTCAATGTCATAGACCTGGAAAAGTTTTCTAGAGAAGAAAAAACTCCATGTGATCGGAACACAGGGGTTAGGCAATTGCAAAGCTGACACTAGGCTATAACCATGCAGGTTCTAGTGCTTAAAGTATCAGTGTTTTGCTGCCTAGGGTCTGGCCAATGAAAGCATCATGCATCATATCTTTTCTTTATATTAATAGTGAAATGTATTTTTTTGCAAGATATAAAAGTTTATACTACATTATTTTAAATGGTACAAGGTGATCAGATACAGAATATAAAATACAGATCCCTGGCTCTTCAGTCATTCAGATTCAAATTCAGCTGTAATCCCTTGAAACATTTCTGGTTTTACTTATATTGATTAATAATTAGTCTAAGGCATATTCCATCGTCCAGTTTTTAAAATCTTGTCAACTTATAATTGTGACATCTAGCACTGAAACACATGCAATTTAGTTCATAGTATCAACTCAATTCTACTCCTCTCTAAGAGCTACTAAAATATATATGTTCATTTTAGTTCTTTCTTAGTCATCTTTACATTATATGTTAGAACCTCAGCAGACCACTCTGTCTGCCTCAGAGAAAGAATGAACCATCATTTACTGATCTACTGCCCAGGGAACATTGGAGGAGAGGAGTGGGAAGATTGTAAGAGCCAGAGGACAGGGAGTGTGCTGTAAAAGAAGCTATCCTCATGTGGTCTCATCAACATGACAGTCCAAATGAAAGTTGAACAAGGACAGCACTGATGACATACCACAGTGGACAGGGAAAGCCTGTGAGACCTGAGTCCTATGCGAAGAACTATATACAACCAAGGAAAGCTGGGAACAGGAGAAATGGTCTTCCCCAGGGAAATGCACAGCAATTGGTTATTCAGAGTTAAAAGGTAAACCTTGAAAATATATACAAGAAAACATGAAACATCATACTGACCAAACAGGTTATTTTTTAGAAATATATATGTATGAATATATATATATATATATATATATATATATATATATATATATATATTCATGTGTATACGTGTGTGTGCGTGCGTGTGTGTGTGTGTTGTATGCTTTAGTTGTATATACTGGATGTCAGCTAAGGTGTTTGGACTTCTTGAAAAAATAAGAAGCTGTGGTCTGAGGGCAAGGAAGCTACATAAGTCACCACTATCTCAACCACTGCTGAAGTCACTCTGATCTTTTATTGTCCTAAAAGAGGCCTCTTGTTCAGGAAGCAGACATAACTTCCTATGATTGGAGCTTTCTTTAATGTAGTCTGTTGAAAATGGGTAAACCCTTAGTTACATATTGTTTTGGATCATTCATCATTAGTTCTTATTTGCTGGCTATTGTTAATTCTCTAGGCTCTTGTTGGTAGATGAGCCCATCAATATAAATGTTCTGAGCAATCCACTGCACAGATGAAACATTTTAAAATTGTTTGTCTGCCCAACATAAGAGAAAAAGATGGGAAGGGGAAATGAAGAGCCTTGTACTGCAGTCTGTAACTACTACTTACCCAAAGTAACTTCAATCCTCTCGTTGGAACACTGCTTCTGTTCTAAGAGAAAGCTAAATGACTCTATTTACATAACTCCTAAGTCATCTAGCTCATATATATGTTTTATCCAATCATGACAACTCACTCAGTTGCCTTGAGATATGCTGATAAAGTTCCTAGTGACTGTAGGACCCAAAAGAAACTCAGCGATCCTTGAAATAAAGTAACAGAATTTCCAAAGTAAAAGAAATTTACTTGTTTTCTTTGGGAAAATATATCACAAGGATTCAAAAGCTATTAATTTAATCATACTTCTTTTACATGAGTTCTATGTGGGCATAAATGTATATTATCGACATAAGAAAGGCCATATCAAGGACGACAATGATCAGTCCCAGAAGGACAATAGACCCTCCTCAGCGTCAGGCTCAGGAAAATGGCCAAGCTTTTCCTTCTTCCTGGGCAGATGTTGACAGTGTATGCAGAAAAGTATGACCGCAGCTTCCTCTTCTCTGGTGTTTACAATATAAGATGGCTCCTATATAGAGATCCCCTACTGATTTAGCTAAACTTGCCTTTCCCTCATTTAGCTGTATACAATATATCTTTCATTCAAATGTATTAAATGGATATACCAAGTTTCTGGGCTGTTGCTGGTCTGTCTCCATAAGAGTGAATGGTTCACAAAATCCTGGCTTTTCTGTAAGAATATCTGTGTGTTTGTCTTTTCTTTATTTTCTCATTGCCTCTGTCAGGTCAAAACCAAACCCATGCAAGACACAGCAGTCCTGTACCATCCTGAGAGTTTAATTTATTTGCAATGGCCATTTTCAAGAGATAGGGAAGGTTAAAGATCAATGTCTCTAAGCATATCCATATGTAAACTTTGATGGAGATTTACACTGACATAAATGTGCTCATAGCCTTTGCATGTTAGAAGTACAGTTTCTGTCCTTGTGTCTGTCTGTCCATCCATCTGTCTATTTATTTTAGCTTTATCTTCCATCAGATGGGAAGCAGTAGTACATAAACTGAAACGAGAAGTGAATTTCCTTCAGTTTTCAGACAAACCATTCACTGATGGCCAAGAGCAGTGCATAGTCATTGTGAAATTGGGGGTTCCTCTCTTCCTCCTTCTTTCCTCTCTTCCTCCTTCTTTCCTCTCTTCCTTTCCTGTTAAGACTCACTAAGTAGCTAGGCTGGCCTGTAACTTGCTATGTCAGTTATACTGTCCCCAAACTCACAATCCTGTTTCCACCTCCTGAGTGCTGGGGTGACAAATGTGCATTATGGCATCTTGCTGAGGCCAGAACTTTCAGTGAGGTGGTCAGATATCTGTTGTAAGTCCTTCCTTACCACTCCTTGCTTTACTCCTCAGTTGTCTGCCCTCCTTCCCAATGCCCTCCGACACCTTCCTAAAACTCACTAAGGTAGTTTTCATATTTAAAAAAAACTGAAATAAATTTTTAACGTCAATTTCTATCCCCAGCCTTAAGCGTTTACCCCAGATGCATTCCCATGTTAACATGTGCACTGTTTCTACCACCTGAGATCAAGGTTTATAAGGTACCCAGCAATTCACATGGCCTGTATCCACCAAAGAGACCAGGCAGGTCTTTGAGAACCAGATACCACTACGGTCAGGTGCCAAGTCCTCCAATAAAACTTTACCACAGTTAGAGTAGAGACTCATGGCCTAGCCATGGACCACAAGACCCTGTGGGTTCTGGTCTGTCTACCACTCCAATCTCACCCCTGTCACCTACAGCAGTAATTCCACCTCCATCCTCCACCTCAAATGTGAACACACTGCTCTTGTGTAGAAGTAATTATTTAAAGTTGCTGCTCCCAATCTTTTTTTGTGTTACAGAGCTGCATGTTCCTGACTAGGCAAGGCCTGAGGCCATGAGTGGCTGTGTTTGGCTCAGGCTGCTGGCTCAGGTGTGCCAGAACACCTGCCCTGGCACCCACGAGATGCCAGTGTGGGAGATGACTCTGCCATACCATGCTGTCTCCACAATACTGGGCTGAGCTCAGACCATCACCATACACGCGGTACCTGGTAGAAATGAGACCCTAATGCTTAGATTATCCAAAGGCTTTATAAGTTTGATAATATTCAATAACAAGATGCTCACATAATTAGAGGTGTGTCCCAATATCTAACCTTGATATAAATTGTTACCCAGGACTGCTCTCCATACATGCGTGGTCATCCATGCCTCCTACACCTCTCCCCTCTCCTCATCTCGCTCCTCCTCTTTCTTTGACTCTTCCTCTCCTTACTCCTCCCACCTTAGCTCCTCCTACACTCTTGCTTCTTCATTGGTGATTTGCCTCTATGTTTGTCTCCCAGGTCTCTGTGACTATAGTTCTCACTTAAGTCCAGGATCATCTGCTTTGTGTTGCCTTCTTCTGACATCATCTATAAAGCCTTTCCTGTTATTCTTTCCACTCAGTTTCATTACCTCTTACTTGAACATCTTATAGGTATATGTTGTGTCTGTCTTTGTCCTATAGCATGAGCTTCCAAGGGTAGATAATCCTCTTTACTACTGGTACAGTTCATATCACTTAATAGATATCTGATACAGTTGAGGGAAGAGAAATTCTTTGACTTTGCTAATATGAATTTCCTGGAATTAGCACTGGGTCCATGAAATCAAACCAAGCCCTATAGTCTTAGATCTTAAAAGTGCTCCTTTGTCTGTGCTGTCAGACCAGCAGGAAGTCTTAATTGCATTGTTAACAAAAGTTTAAATAGCATTTCTCACATTCAGCATTATGATTGATCATCAGTGCTTTAAAGAATGCACAGGTAGGTCTCGGAAGATGGGTCAGTGGCTCAGAGCACTGCCTGTTCTTGCAGAGGACCAGGTTCAGCATCCACATGGCAGTTCACAGTTCCAGGGGATTCAAACCCCCTCTTCTGGTTTCCCAGGGCACTAAGCCCATGTGGTACAGACACCCGCACTGGCAAAGACACTTATATATACAAAATAAAAAAAATTTAAAGTCTAAAAATGCCTAAGTAATATCACATAGATATATGATTTAGCACTTGATATTGCCATGGTCTATTAAAATATTCTTTTCAAGCTGATGCTGGCTCTTGGTCAGGCATGTAGAAAGGCACAGTTCATCTAAGTAGCTAATAAACCCATTATTTGAAACTTAGAGAGATAGGAACCTTGTGATATTTTCCACACAAACCATGCTATTGTGGCCACGTATATATCACAGTACCGTTGCTATGCCACACCGATGCCTGTGGACATTTTCATAGAACCACAAATCCTTTGTAGCTTTTTTATTAATTTGGATATTTTTAAAATTATTTTTTAATTTGGATATTTTTCTTTGCTTTATAAAACCAAACTTCATCCTTTTGTGTTTGGTTTGCTAGTTTCTAAATAACAGTTCCTAGTTGTATTATTTGGGAACATGACTATTCAAAAGCACCTGAGGTATTCCTCATGTATAATAAGAACTGTGAGATGCTGCTCAGAGAGTTGGGAACTGGGCTTCTGTGGGACTGCTCTAAAATAAACATTTTATTGGATAGATACATAGAGAACTATGCTTTCCTTGTATTAGAAATGGCAAGTAAAGAAAGTGTGACTCTGGGTGTAACCATAGCACTATTTACTTAGTAGACAGAACCACCCATCCACAGGAAAAAGCCTAAGAAGAGGCAAGAGATGACCTAGAGGCAGTTCCTCTATAGGGGTCCCAAGGCCCAATTACTTAATTCTTCTTTAAGTCTTGTGATCACCATGTTTGTTACATAACCAACACATTTTTGTGTGCTAAGTAAATTAAGTTGAATTTTCGTCTCTTATAATCAATACTAAACTATCTTAGAGTCAAGTAAAACCTACAAAACAGCAATGAAACCCAAACTAACAAACAAAACAAAACCACCCACAAATTCAGGAGGGTCTTAAATGTTATCATATAGGTCTGTAGTGATGCTCTTGGTCACCCTTGATCTAATACTTGATTTCAATTCATTTCATTATGAGTGACACAATTACAAATGGAAATGGTGAGCCAGGCATTTCAGGAAGTTGCTCTGCTTGGGGTAATTTGAAATTGTTGGGTTTGGGCACTAAAGTAGTAAGGAATATATCGAGATTTAACATGTGTTTTACGCACTGATGGCTTAAGTGGGAAACAAACACACCCACCACAGCCTTATGGGAACTGCTCTCCAGCACAAGCTGAGGGAACTGTTACATCAGCAGCACCTTCTCAGTTCCCACAAGGATACATATGGCCATGGCTCATTCTGCTTCTCTGGCAAGCCAGCACTGCAACAGAAAGCCTAGAGGTGTGTGTGTGTGTGTGTGTGTGTGTGTGTGTGTGTGTGTGTGTGTGTCTGTATGTTTGTATCTGAGTGTGGACGTTCCTCTCTCTGTGTCTGTGTATCTGTATGTCTCTCTCTGTATGTGTGTCTGTGCATGTGTCTGTGTATCTGAGTGTGTATGTGTGTGTATCTGTATGTCTGTGTCTGAGTATGTGTGTCTGTGTGTGAGTGTGTGTGTCTCTTTGTGTATGTCTGTGTGTCTCTGTGTGTGAGTGTGTGTGTCTGTATGTCTCTCTGTGTGTGTCTTTGTATGTCTACAGGTCTTTCTGTGGATGTGTCTGTTTATCTGAGTGTGTGTGTGTGTATATCTGTTTGTCTGTGTTTGAGTATGTGTGTCTGTGTGAGAGTGTGTGTGTATGTCTCTTTGTGTGTGTCTGTGTGTCTCTGTTTGTGTGTCTGTATGTCTCTCTCTCTCTCTGTGTGTGTCTTTGTATGTCTATAGGTCTCTCTGTATATGTGTGTTTCTCTGTGTGTCTGTGTGTTTGTGAGTGTGTATATGTCTCTCTGTGTGTGTCTGTTTGTTTCCCTCTCTCTCTCTCTCTCTCTCTCTCTCTCTCTCTCTCTCTCTCACACACACACACACACACACACACACACACACACACTTTGAAGCACCTGAAAAAGGCTAACATGTAAGGAGGGAAGCTCAAAGGACTCTGGTCCTAGACAAAGAACTATAATCAACTATGGTGGTACTGAGAGAATAGAATTGGTCTTTCCCAAGGAAGAACACATCAATTGGATATCTAATAGGCTATCTAATATCAAATAGTCAGCTTTGAGAACATAGGTCTCTGAGTCAGATAACATTATACAGATAGATACATTTCTTTTTTAAGGATGTTGATTTTGCTGCCTCCACTCCTAAATTGGTTTTAATCTTATTCTGAGTGTGTATTTATACCTACCAAAGTACTAGAGAAACCACACCAGAAGTATCTTGAAATATTAAAAGCTTAATTCCTTCAGTCCTAAGCTAATTGACCCAATAGGTCAATTCCACTCACTGAGTAGTTCACATCTTTCTCAGGCTGGTCTTACTCACAGTCCTCCTTTGCAAACCTCTCATGATCGGCATATGCTTCTGAACATCCTCTCTTCCCTCTTGGGGCCCTGTCCTTCCCTGAAGATTCTCCCTGCAACACAAATCCTACTGCTGTTTTCAGGAACTCCTACAACAGGGAAAGTATCCTTAGGAAGCATAAGCACTTAGCAGTCATCCTTGCAAAGCTGTGTGTCCCACATCCCGAGTGAGTGTTTGGATCCGAGGGAGTTTTTCTGGGAGAGGCGATGACTCTTTTAAGTACCATAAAAAACGTAAGTTTTACTATGCTCAAACATCCACTCCCCTTCCCTTATTTTTGGCCTACTGTGCCTCTCCTTTACTTTTCTAGGAAATGCTTAAATTTTATTTGAAATTTAAGCAATTTCAAAGAAAACATCACTATTCTTAAATAAAATTCTGCCATCACTCTTTAATGTGCTCACTGAAATTTAAATTATATAAAGTGGATGTCCGCTTTCCCTCACTACAGCAAAAATCAGTTTACGTTCTTTCTTCTTAATGAGAATTTTATCCAACTTCCTTTCCCCCTTAATTTTGTCTTCTTCTTTTCCTACCCTTATTCAAATATGATATATTTTCATTTGATATTATTTAATGGTTCCCCAAAACAATAAACAAAAATAATAAGTGAAGATTTAAACAATGTATGGGCAGTACTAATGGACTTAGTAAGTTATCCCTGCCTCAAAGCCATGAAGTTGAGGGAGAAATGTGATTGGGGAGAAGACGGAGAGGTGGAGGGAAACACTGGGGAATATCTGACTGCACTTTGTTCTGTACTGTATGGAATTCTCAAAAAAAGTAAAACATTTCTAAATGTCTAGTTATATCTGCCTGAGAAAGTTTAAAATTTTCTTCTCAATTACAAATTACACTTATCAGTAGTAAACTATATGTCATATTAACATTATAACTGTACAAATAGCATATAGATGAGCAAAATCATATATGTAGATTATAAATTTTGAAAATATCTCAAGAAAAGCCATGTTAGAAATGACAGTCTTAACGTATTTTGTTCGAATTCATCGAGTTCATGTAATCTTTGCTTATGAATAGAATTCACCATCCATTTACCTCAATTCCCCTTTATAGACCTGCACTAAGAATAGTGATCAAATGAATAAGTAGATACCCCTATTTCATAATGATGCCAATCAATTGCTTAAATATTTTAAAAATTATATTCCCTGAACCATGGTGATCTATTGTAGAATAATACTAAGAATTTATGTTTAATTACATAGCAAGTATTAAGGGCTGAAATGGCTCAGTGGATAAAGACATTTACCATCAAGGCAGGTAACCTGAGTTTGATCCTAGGAGCTTACATGCTGAAAGGAGAAAATCAACTCCTGAAAACTATCTTCTGACCTTACACATGTAAGATTGAAGAAATTCTGTGATATATGTGATACCAGTGAGTCAGGAGAATCCTGGAGATTAAAGAGTTAACTGGAGATGAGATGAGAGGCAGATAGCGGGTAGGTTGATCAAAATAAAAAATGTTTAGGAAAGTCTTAGGGAAAGATACTAGTCAGTAACCTAGTTTAAAATATATCTAATTTTTTAAAAAGTTGAAACAGACTTACCCTGTATGGGTGGGCAATGTCGTGTTCAGAAAATATGGTTATTCAATGAATCTCAGTGCAAGGCATAGGATTTCTCCCTATGAGTCAGGACCACCCCTGAGTCTTGGAAATAACATAGGATGCTGACACTGCCCTTGCCTCCACCCTCCACACACTTCATGGGAAGACCCAATTGCAGAAGAGATCACACCCTTTGGTAGGACATAGGGAAGTCAGCCTTAAAACAACTGGTCTTTCCTGCTGGGTTGTTTTCCTGATGCCACAAGGTGCTGTGATGAAAAATAAAGAAGATGATGGTCTTACCAGTCCCAAACCCAGAATGCTACATTACAAACCTGCCAGTTAAGACTTATCTAGTGGTGCAACTAACTAATCTCTGATTGAATTTGATGCATGTTCCACAGGAGAGAATTTCACGACTGATGTTGGAATCCCCATTGAAATTAATGGCTGAGGAAGTCACAGGCCGTATGGTAAGAACCTGTTATTGTTATCTTGCTAAGTCATCTTGTGGCTAAATTGCCTCCTCAGTGTTTATGTATATACTCATAAACCTGGCTGCTCTCAAGCTTGGCCACAGAGGCTTCTTTTTGCAATGAGTACTAGTCAAGACTGATCAAAGTGCTAAGAATAAGAGACTGAGTATCTGGCCCTAAATAGGACATCTTTATTATACATACCTCCCTTTTTAAGGCTCAGGGAACATTTTGGAAGATAGAAGAGAACGTATATAAGACCTAGAGGATGAGGAGAAGTGTTTTGGAACACTATCTTCTGAGCACAACATGGCTTTTACACTCACACACTCATAGCAGGTAAGGTTACATAGCAGATTGCAGAAGATTGAGCCAGCCAAAATCACTGTGTAAATGTGGAGAATGCTCTCTAGGCTGTGCCCATGCCTGAGGAGCTATTAGCAAAGCTGATGGAGAGAAATCATTCTTTGTTCATGGAGTGGCCTTTGGTAGGTCCCTATGCTCCAGTGGGTGGCCACACACCCATGCATATATAGGCAGCACTAACTGTTCATAGAAGATCAACAAAAAAGAAGAAGGAAGACAGTGATGATGAAGAGCATGAGAATGAGAAATAATGAAATTGGCAGGGAGAAATACGTAGGGATTTGGAGGGGGAAGACAGGAGAGCTGGATGTGGTCATATTTCATTGGATACATTTATAAAATCCCCAAGAGTAAATACAAATTGAAAAAAAATTCAAATGTATGTATTATTTCAAGCCATTTATACAACTACTGATTTAACATAGTAGTACCATATATCAACATGATGTATTTATGCTATTGGCATAGAAATTACTTAAGATTTTACTTAGTAAAATTAATGTCCATTTTTCTTTTGTTAGATATTTCGGCTAATTAAAATTAATGATTAAGGATAATTTTAATAATTAAAATCCTTTAACTTCAGAAGATAAAAAACGTCTTTTAAAAGTTCTTGATAAACTGAAGAGATGGCTCAGATGATGAAATGGATACTACAGAAGCACTAGGGCCTGACTTGAGATGCACAGAAGGTGTGTATAATGCTGGGCATGACAGTGCATTCTGGTAATCCCACCCCTTGGGAGTTGAAGACAAGCAGATCCCTGAAGTTCATTGGCTAGGAAGCCCAGTTCAGTTGATGAGCTTCAGCTTTAGTGAAAGACTCTGACTCAAAAAGTAGACAGACAGCAACAGAGGAAAAAAGCCCATTGTTGACCCTGGGCCTCCACACATACATGCATGCACAACACGTGGTGCACATACCATCCATCCATCCCACATATAAACACACACACACAAACACACTCACACACACATGGGAGAGACAGACAGACAGACAGACAGACAGACAGACAGACAGACACACACACACACACACACACACACACACACACACACACACACACAGAGAGAGAGAGAGAGAGAGAGAGAGAGAGAGAGAGAGAGAGAGAGAGCTTGATTCATTTGTACACATTTTTCTTTCCTTTTAAGGCCCTTATGTAACTACCCAGAAATGGTTGAAAAAACCCATTACCTTCCATACTGATTTTCAACATACTAAATTTTTGTCAAAATCTTGAGTCATCAGATCCAGTAGATTGGAGGATGTTCTTGATGTAACACAATTAACAGGTCAGTTTCTGATGACAAACAATTGGTTTGAGTACCTCACTTTTTTTTTGCAGAAACATTTATCATCACATTTCAGCCCTAATAGATGTATTAATACACATCCATGTGTCAGCCACTTCCCTTCGCATGTAGTTCTCAGAGACAGAGAAGGCAAAGAACTCTGCCAAGCACATATTGCAAGGAAGAGATAAAACATGGCTTCCCTCTGTGCTTCTTTGTTTGCCCTGGTCACACGGAGCACACATGCTTTGATGAGAGGAAAGGAAGATGGGGAAAACAAGATTCTTCAACTAGAAAGGCACAGTCATTAGTTCAGAGCATTCCCACAAAGACCTAAGCAACTGTTTTCTGACACCATGCATGGCCTGTGACAGGAAGAGCCGTCAATATATCCATTTGATTTGTGACCTGAAGGTCACCATAGTGAGATGTATGAAGGGAAGAAAAAGGACTTTCCTTTGCAAAGCAGTAACATGTCTGTTGAAGTATAGGCTGGAAAAAAATCTGCTGAGTACCTGAGCATGGTAATCTTGAGCCCCCTCCAGATAAGAAGGCCAAGAAATGGGATCCCTCACTCTTTGATGACCATACACAGTCTTCATCCTGGGATCACATGTAACCCAGTGTGTCATCCTCTAGACTTAGGATGCTGCGGGCAATGAAAGACAGCATTAAAATCCTCTGATCTCCAGCTGAAGAGACCAAGAGGGGTTGTTTACACTTTGTCTACTGTACAAGTTCTTCCAAGGTCAGTCATGCTTCCCTTTTTATTACATTAAAAAGGTAAAATTGTATATCTGCCTTAATCAATGTACAGAGCAATGCAGAAGAAAGTATAGGGTGTGGAGAGATGGCTCAGTTGTTAGGAGAACTGGCTGTGCTTCCAGAGAATCTAGGTTTAATACCCAGCCCTACATGATAGCCCCAAACCATCTGTAATTTCAGTTCCAAGGATTTCCATACCCTGTCTGGCTTATTTGAGCATCAGGCACACAGGAGTACAGGCACACAAGCAGGCAAAACACCCATACACATTAAATACATTTCAAAATGAAAGTATAACTTTTATTTTTATATAGCTACTCCCAGTTTCTAGGTGATATGCATGCTTGTTATGAGTGGCTTACAGTTTGGTATGTCTGATGTGCTCAATCCCATGCCTCACTCCTTTATCAAAGTGCTAACAGACTACTCCCAATTCTTTGGAATTCTTCCACTGTAGGCCCCCACTTGTTTATGTTCTGAAAATAACCCTAAATTTCATCATGTTCCCTAAATGTTTCAATGCCCATGAGGTTGCCTTCCTTATAAAAGAGGGGTTGATGTTAGACTCCTTTCAGATTTTATGAATCTTATTTTTTGTTATGTTTAATTTTTGGTGTGTGTGTGGACACATGTGTGTGTGTGTATGTATGTATGATGTGTGTGTGTGTGTGTGTGTGTGTGTGTGTGGCTGTGTGTGGCTGGGTGTGTGCATGTGTGTTTGTATTCGTGGGGTTGGTGGGTGCTTTTTTGTGTTTGTATGTATATGTGTGTGTATGTGGCAGGGTGTATATATGTGTGTTTGTATGTGCATGTGAATTTCAAGGGATACAAAGAAGTGGACATAAATGTTGCTTTTATATGGTTTATGTTTATTATGCCAATTAACTCGTCTAATCAAGATGAAATATAGTATTCCAAAGTACAACTCATTTAGAAACCATCATTCTGTTATTAATACACAGAGGTTTGGGCTGGGGATGGAGCACAGTTGGTAGAGTGTTTGTTTAGCATGCCCAAAGTCCTGTGTTCGAATCCCAGTACCATGTATACTGGGAGAGTGGTGCACACTCGTAATCTAGCACTGGAATATAGAAGCAGCAAGATTAAGAGTCCAAGGCCATCTCTCGGCTACATACGAGTTTAATGACCAACCTGGGATATATGAGCCCCTGTCATAGAGCAGAAAGAAATAGTAAAATAAGACAAGGTTTATGGCACAACCCAGAAAACAGACAATAAAAACAATAAAGCATGTTAGAGGAGCTGGAGGTTTTCACAGCACCTCGCATTTTGTTTGTATTTTGGGACTGAGCACTGCTTTGTTAGGGACAGAAGCCACAGCATATGGTGAGTTCCTTTATACCTAAGAGTCAGTTACCACCAAAAGTGACAATAAATTTGGGACCAGACTATTTTTAAATACGGAATATTAAAAGTGCAGCCATGAAACTGCTAAAGAATGAGACATCTCGGGGTAGGTCATTTTTAATGCATATTAATCCTTCTGGAACGTGGGAAGAAAGATGTGTTTTTAATTACTATTTTGAAAGTGAGTATGTTACTAATCAGCAGAGTGTTTTTTCCCCTTTCCTCCTTTTTTTTTTAAATCAACCATTATTTTCCGATTTACTCGAATCTCACGTAGCACCGTCTCCAGTGTAAACACTGACACTGTGGGCCATGGACATCCTTTACACAGTTTCTGTTCTCAGGTTATCATAGGAGTGGTTTCATTTTAGTGCGGATGATCCTAATCAAAGAAAACAGTGTTCCAAAGGACATGTATAAAAATCTTAAAAAGTTAGTATTTGTGGCAGACTGCTGACATCATAGACTGTAGGGAAAAAACTGAAGGGCCCACACAGCGTGAGTTCTTTGCTGTGTTGAGTTGTAGTTCCCACTTGTTTTCTGTCTGGTGTGGGCACCTCAGGGAGGCGGTCCTCCGCAGAGAAGCAGAAACGCGTAGACTGGTCCCCTTCCACTAAGCACCAGGTGGGATCTGGGCTATGAGAAGCCGCTGGGGCACCCCGGGCTGGGAGAGAACCCACTCTGAGGTTCTGTGAGGTAGGCAGGGCTCTCGCGTGGGAACCCCCGGGCAGGGAGGGAGCCAGGGGCCCATTGGTCTCAATTCTGCGGGTCCCAGAAGCCGCTGGGATGCCCTGCAGAATGGAGACAGTGGGCAGAATGGAGATGGTGGGTGCGCAAACATAGCAGAGAGAAGCTAGGGGTTGGGGGTGGGAGGAGAGCTCTGGACCACGCCCCAAGTAAAAGGGATTCTTTTGTTACTCTCTTGGTTGGGAATGGCTTGGTTAGCTTGCTTGAAGATGCTGGGCCTCCAGTAGAAAACGCAGAGAAGCTTTCCATGACAGCAGGTCCCAGTAACACGAGGAAGTCCATGATTCCAAAATCTTTACTGACATGGTGGATGGTAGATGGTCTGTATGTGCACCCTCCACTTAAGCCAGGGTGGGCCTGACTTAAATAGGGAGCAAGAAGGAAGGAGGGTCTGGGAAAAAGAATGCGCAATTGGCTACACCCTCTGGCCTTTAGGTAATTCATTAATATGGAAATCTCTTGAGGCTGAAGCCTGTAGTAATGCCCTCTACCTGTGTTTTTTGGGAGGGATTGGTAGGAGCCTTGCCCTATGTGACTGAATGGCACAGGTTAATGGAGATCCATGCCACGTGTTAGGAGCCTGGATTCTGGGAGCGTGGCAGAATAGATGCCCATCCCTTGCAGGGTCTCTGGGCTACTTCCAGCCAGATCTTCTACCAAAACCCAAGACCCCTTTCATGGCCCTACAATGGATTATATCCAATGGCTCTTGGATTTTCCACCTTCAGTCATGCTAGAGAATTTCAAAATGTCTGGGTCCCCTCAAGGCAGTTAAACGAGCACATATGGCTTATGTCCTAGTCATGAGTGTTTCTAAAGGTTTCCCAAGTAACTCTACTTCTTATCCAAGTTTGAGAGTCATTCATTTTCCAAGATGAACACATCCAATAAAGACCTGGAGGCTTGCCCAAGGCCTCATTAGCAACTTAGGTTTCCCACTTGTGGTGGTTTAAGAGCTGACAGTTACATATTTTCATCCAAAGAAAGCCAGGAGCAGACTGTCTCTTTTGCACTGAATGGAGCTTTAAAGCCCACCCCCACAGTGGTACACCTCCTCCAACAGGGTCATACTTCTTAATAGTGCCAATTCCTGGGCCAAGGATATTCGAACCACCACAGCACTCTTCAGAAGGATCACACCTAGACTTGTGTTTTTACTATGTCATGCATTTTTAGTTCTAAATGCTCTCCTATTCTGCTAAAGACTGCTTAGTTTGTTCATTTATTAATCAACTACTATTTTTCCAGCACCACACTTGTGAGTGTGAATAAAATGGTGAACAAAACAAATGAGATTTCAGTCTCCATAGAATTCAGACGAGGGAGAGACATACATCAATAAGGCAGCGACAAGTGATTCATAAAAGGGAGGGGACATTCACAAGAAAATGACTTCTCTAGGGAGGTGACTTGTGAATGGGATCTGAAGGGTGAATCCTAGGTAAGTGTTTTGACTTAGACAGAAAAGAACCTAAGGAATTAAAAAGAGAGAGAAGATGAAGAGAAGAGGGGCAGAGGGAGGAAAGACAGAGGGGAGAGAAAAAGAGAGAGAAAGGAGCAGGAATGGAAGCCACAGAGGAAGATCATTCTTGTTCTACTTAAGAGGGTGGTAAGTGCTAAAATGTAGGATAATGTGGAATGCTGAGAAGATGAAGAGCTTATGAGGCAGGGAAGTCTTTAGGGGGACTAACAACGCCAAGTCTTCAAACCAACACATACTTAACAACCTTGTCACTAACATAGCAAAATGAACCTTTCTTTGTATTGTAACCAAACAGAGGCATATCAAGTGAGAATCAAACAGACAATGGCTTGTTGTCTGGTCAGTGGTCCTCAACTGAATGCATTTTGCAATTACTTGGAGACCTTTAGACATATTGATTCTCTAGAAATAAATACCCAAGACCAATCAGAATTTTTAGGGGTGGAATCCCAACAGATCTTCCTTAAAGATTTCCCCTGAAGTACAGCCAAGAAGAAGTGTTATTTTGGAATGATGGCTTCACCAGGGTAAATTTGGGAAGGAAGAGATTAATTGTACTTGAGATTGGCACAGTCTATCTTTAATTATTGCCTCCAGTTGAGGCATCAGGATTTGCCATGTGCCTTGTGATGAGGAGCACCTCTGTGCCCTCGCATCTCCATAACAGCAGGATTGGAACTGAAACTGCAGGAACACTAGGAAGAGCTCTTAAATGTAAAGTAACATTGTAATTCTCCCTACTTGTTTTTTAACTCTTTCTATTTCTTATAGGTTGTGTGTTTTAAATAAAAAGTTATATTTAGATCACTATAAATGTATATGCAGCTGGAAGAAATAACCAAGAAACCCCTTACATTCAGGTACCATTGAAGGTAGGATTTTACATAAGTGTAGTACAATATTACATCTCAGATGTTGACATTAATTCATGCAAGATCATTTCTATAGCTCCAAAAATGACACATGGTCCTTTGATAAGTCCTGATCCTGAACCTTTACCTTTAGCAACTACTAATCTGTTCTCTAGTTTATGGCTTTGTTATTTGAAAGATGCTTTTCAAAGAAAGCCATACAGACACAATTTCATGGGGCTAGGTTTTATCTTCACTCATCTCCACCTTATGAATATATAGCAGACCTCCCTGACTGTACATGAGTGAGGAAGGAGTACTTCATCTATAAAAGTAGGAATAAAGTCTTGGCTCCTCATATGGTCTCTAGATACCATCAGTAGAAGACACTGTTGGAATACTCTTCTTATGTGACTGTTACTGGTGTGAGGAAGGAGGTGGTACCTACATTATATCTATAGTATTTGCCCTGAGAGTATTCTACCATGCTAAGTTCCCCTTTCCTGGCTATTGGGTAGAGGAAACTGATTTTTGTTAGTCTCTTGTTTCATCGATGCCCATTACCATTTATATACATCTAGCCCTTTTAGGTTCAAGTTTGGGAAAACAGAGGGGATTACTTAAATTTTGTACTTTAAGGCAGGAATTCCCCTACCTGTCGGCCTTCTTTCCTCCATAATCAAAGTCTGCTTGGTTTTTTTTTTTTTTTTTTTTTTTTGTATGCAATGCTGAGAATTAATAGGGAAACACATTCATTCTGTCTTCCCAGAAGTAGAAATAGGCAATATCCTGTGAATTTATACTGTTTCCCTCCTGAAAAAAGAAATGGTGTTTTCTTATTTATGTCTACTTTTTTTTTTTTTTAAAAAAAACTGGAATAGAATTACATTACTTCCTCGACCCTTGAAGCCCCTCCAACTGCTATTCCCTCCCCTGACCTCTCCCCTCTCAAGTTGATATCTTTTCTTTGTTTAATTATTATTGTTTCCTTAGCACACTGTTTTAATGATCATCCACATTTTGGTGCCTTCCAATGGAATAGTTTGTCAATTAATTGCTGTTTCTTTGGCAATTAATTAGCTGTTTCTATGACTTCTCTGTGATTTCAAGTTTTCTCTAACTGTCTTTCATTTCTCAGTCTGCTGCTGACACCTCTCTCACAGATCACAGGTTATGCTCAAGCCTGTTTCTTTTAGCTAAATCAAAACAAATACTGCATGAAATTATTTAGTTGCCCCTATTAACATTTTATTTCCCTTGATTTCCAGGACCAAATGTTTCCAGTTACAGCTCTTGCACCTTATGCAAAATGCAGAAACTTTGAGAACCTCATTTTCCTCACTATACAACTGGGTTTGTAATTTTTGATCTGTGGTTTTTAGTATTGAGCTGAGACTCAACTAAGACCATAGGTATCTAATGAGCACCAATCTGAGTCAGGCTTTGAGTATACAGCAGCCAGTGAAACATAAGTTCAGGGGTTTGGCCACACTTTACTGGAAGAGATCTGGAAATTGAGAGCTATAAGAAGTGGGAATACATATACACATCCATGTCATGAGAACACTCAGGGACCTAGGAGCTGGGGCAAAACTCTCCAGGGGTAACTCAGCCACCTACTACAGACTGAGCAGTTCAGTTATGGAACAATGGTGGTATGTGCTGCCCTCACTGAAGCACTAGAGGGAAAAAAGCCTTCCTTATGAAGCCAGTTTTTGTGCTACTCAGTGAACTGATTGCATTCGTTTCCTAAGAGATATGTATTGTGGGTAATCAAGTTCATTTTAGACTTGCCCCTGAAGGAAGAGCGAGTACAAAATGTCCTTTCACTGTGTAGCTTCTGCTCTACAACCATAGTGCTTGGAAATGGAGCAGAGTCATTTTTGCAGACTTTTATCCATATAGCTGAGAAAGCTTAGCTGTTGCGTTGTGACACATGCATTTGCAACCTTAACAGTGAATAATTCCATTAATTGTATTTATTCATATTTGAGTGAGTTCTCCTACCACAATCATCATTTATCACCATGTGCCTATCTCATTTGATATATAAATATACTTTATATTGTGATAGTCTCAATGAGTTAATTTTTCCCTCTTAGACAAAACACTACAGCCATCCTTACTCTAACAATTTCTCCTATGAAATGAAGCAATGATAACTCAATTATTCTGCCTTCATCTTTAGAAGTTTGCTGCCAGCTCACCACGCTCCATCTCTAACAGGTCCAACTTTTATTCTCTATGTCATTAATTACCTTCAGGCTCCACATGCCTGAGGAGGACACAGGGTTGAGCTTCGTAATTATAATTTGCTTCTAATTTGCTCTTCAGCATCAGGTACACGAAAGCTTTTCATTTCTGTGTCTCATTTGAATAGACCTGCTTTTTGAGAAGTGCAGACCAAGTACAGTTTTCCTCTGTCCATGACTGAATATAATTTTACAGTTAGGGGACAAAAATTTTACTGGTTACATTTTTCTCTACAGCTTCATTTTCTAAACTCTGATTTTTGGGGGCCAGCACCATTTTGACGTAATTGTCAATGCTGAAGAAAAGTCTTCCATGGTAAATGCAAGTAGTATTTACATCATGTGTATGTTTTTATATTTATTTTTATGCCATTGTCACATAATAAAACAAAATTATAGTGAGCCAAGTGATTTATCTTGAGTTCTGGGCATTTTGTTAATGCCATATGCAAAAAGTTTCATCAGTTAGGTGCTTAGCGCTGGCTGACATGTCACCAGACAGCTAAATTGCCCGAAGGAAGAAGTGATATCATATTTATCAGAATAAGCTCTGAGCATACAGTATTCCTATTCAACATTCATGACCCAGAATCAGCAATACTTGCCAGCCCTGCAGAGAATTTTCAATCAGGAGGGATTACCCTTGATTTTAACACCACTGATGGAATTCAAATGACTTTGATATTTTTGAGAAAACTTTCTATCAAAAATGCAATTAAAAGTTCTGAGGGTAAGCATATAAATGCAAAAAAAATTTATGTAAAAATCTAACATCAGACAGTAAAAATCAAAGCAAAATCTATGAAGAAAGTTTAGGCAAAAAGTAGAAAATCTTGAGAAGTTGTAACTGTTTATAAACATGAGGGGAATACACAATTGGCAATGATCTACCAAAACATACACTGCTCTTCCATAGGTAAGTGGGACAAATAACTCCTTCCCATGTAATCTGTCCCCTTAGCCACATTTCTCCATGACTGTAACCTGTGTTGTCACTGCAATTCCAAATCTACAGTAAGAAAGAAGCAACTGTTTAGAGATGGGCAATAAGAAAAGATGAAAGGAATAGAAAATAGGCTCATGATGGAAGATGAAAGAATGGGGTCTAGTTGGTCTGGACAGAAAAAAAAGACTAACAATAAATGATTTGATTACTGTCTTCAAATGCAAGATGGACTGTGCAGGTGTGAACTGGTTACTGTCCATTATCAGCCAGATGGAAGCAAAACGAGAGCCGAACAAAAAGGAATGAGCACACACAAGAGTTGCAGAAATATTAGGTGGACTTAAGCTGAAAAACCGCGTGGCAATGGCTAAAATATGAAGCAGGATACTCCAGACTATTGCCTGGGACCAATGAAATGTTTCTTTTGTATCTTATAAAGTAAGTAGATACCATTATAGAAAACTTAAAAACAAAACAAACAAAAAACCTCAAAATATGGGTGAGAAGTGTGTGTGTGTGTGTGTGTGTGTGTGTGTGTGTGTGTGTGCATGTATGTGTGTGGTGTAGGTATATATGTTGTCTATAACTAATTCCACAAGTTAGAGAGAACCATTTTTTTTCTGTGTTTTACACACATGCATGCACACACACATGCACATGTGCACTTGGACAACAAATAGAATAGACTATAAATGTTTTCAGTATTGGAACTTATAGCTGTTTATATGTTCAGCATTCAGACAGCTTAGCCAACATACATGGACACACATACAACAGACATGATTTCCATCTTTATCATTATTTTCCTCCACCTTCTCTGCTTCCTTTAGAAGTGAAGCACCACATAGTGTTTTATAACTCATTTAGGAAGAAATGTAATTCATTTTCAATCCCAAAGTATAGGGCAATGACTACAAATTTAGGTACTTTAGATGTTAGCAAGTTGACTGCATCTTGTATCATGGTATAATGTAGAATGCAATATGCCATGTGGTGGATAGATTGTTGGATATGAAGAGTTTAGAATTAATTTTTTGATGATCATAAAATCTCAATAATTGTATATATGAATAATGTTTGATGGTTCATGTCCATTTTCATTAAATTATTTTTATACATATCTTTAGGTACCCGACTTACACCTTTTTGTCCAAATGCATTTACAGTCAGTGGACTACAATATGTTCTGAAGTTTCTTTTGGTTAATTTGATTTTCAACAGACTACAGTTGATCTAATTTATTGTTCTGAAATCTAGTTATTATATCCAGAAAAAGATATTATATCATCATACAACACACACACACACACACACACACACACACACACACACACACACACATCAAACCAACTCTGATAGATAGATTCAACTGAATAGGAGAATATTAGCATAAGATTAGTAGAATATATTTTATTTGGGGTTTTATTCTTTTCTCTCCATTTTAAATTGGAACATGCTATTACTACAATTTTCTCTTATTTATTATTATTTTTAACATGATTAAAACCCAGACTATCCCAGTTCAAGTGATCCAAAGCTTTTGAATCTTGGGACTTTATGATGAACACTGGGAAGATCAGGTCTGAGTCACACAGCCTTCCTAGATCCACACAAAAGAAATGTGAGTGCTTGGGAGATACAGGCACTTCCCCAGTTCTGCAATTCACGATAAAAACACATGCAAAGGATGTAGCTAGGTAGAGCATTGGCTTTTGTTAACATTTTATTTGCTCCTAACTTAAAAACTAAAAAGATTTATCTACAGTTTAAATTGTATTAGCAATTGTGCAGAACACTAACAACTCCCAAATGACTGTAGCTGTTCAGCTGACTGGTTTTGAAGATTTTTCTGCCTTAATAGTTTTTAAAGTAGTAAAACAAATGTTTGAAGGAAAGCACCATTAAATAGTGTGTGGTCTTGGTTTATCACATTGTAAAGAGCCTGTAAAAATACACTTATGATAACCAAGGAATAATATTTGAAATTCAAACTGATACAACAAACCATGCAACTTATTCCTTTGTCTTTTCTTCCTTCATTCAATCAATGTTTATTGAACATTTTTTTCCCACCAAACACTGTAATGAACTTTGGAGTTATATTTATAATAGAGATGTGGAGATGAGGTAAGTTTAGTATTGTAATATAAAACAATAGCTGTAGACAGGCTGCTCTACCTAGACACATAGAAGGGGTAGGGTAGGGTTAAGGGAGCATCTCAGGAAAAAGTGACCCTTGACAGATGACAAGACACTTGAAAGGTCAGTTAGGATATTATTTGTGGGAGAAACTGTGAGACATGAAAGAAGGGCACAGATCACATTTGAACACAATTGAGGGCTGTCTCAAGAATTTTAGATAGTGAGTGATCTGATTTATGTTTGGAAAATTCAGTCAGTCTTCTGTAGGGAGAGGAAGCAATAGAAGTAGAAAAAATATGAGACAGGGAGTCAAGGGAGCCATTAATTATAGTGGTCTAGGTGAGAAAAAAGGAGTATCTCAGAGAAAAAGGAAGACATAGAGGATGAATATAAAAACCACACCATCCATGGGCAGCTTATGTAATGTAGGCTTAGAAGTCCCTCAGTGGTGAAGTTACTGCTCTCTGTCTGTCTCTCTGTCTCTCTGCCCCCTCCGCACTCTCTCTCTCAGGATTATTTTCATAAAGTTGAAATGCTTCCTTTTGATAGATGCATATTCCAAGACGAGTAAGGAAGGTACTCTTGTCAGAATGACCTAAGACAGGCTCAGTCTTGTTTATGAAATAAAAGAGGGGGAGAAGTGGAGAGCCTTTGGGACTGCTTGGCAGGAATCTGACATTGGCCAAAAACAAGGAAATGGGCTTCAAGCAGGAATCTGACATTAGGCTAGAACAAAGAGGTAATTTCAGGCAGAAATCTAAATCTTAGGCTAGAACAAAGAAGTAGGCTTCAGGCATGAAACTGACTTTGGGCTAGGACAGGGAAGTAGGCTCAGATATTTTGGTCATCCTCATAAACTGTTAGAAATAGTGATCACTGTAGTAATCATGGGACTTTTATTGTCTTGCTTCTTCGACTATTTGCATCTATTGCATTGCTAGACCCTCAACCTAGAACTGACCTTAATACTTACATATAATTAAAATGGTATTAAAGCAAAAAGGAGGAGGAGGGATGAGATAGAAGTTTTTGGGGGGATGGGGAAAGGGGATAACATTTGAAATGTAAATAAATAAAATAACCAATAAAAATTGCAAAAAAAAAAAAAAAAGAAAGAATAGTTAGCGATACTTAATAAAATTACAAACTAAGGCACATTTTTTTTTTTTTTAAGTTTGGTCGTGTGATTTCTGAATTGTTGACCTTGGCTATACTGATAAAATCAGCAGGCTGATTAAACAGTCTCCAAAGCTTTCTGCCCTTCTCAACTGTTTCTGAGACAGATAGATATCAAAAGAGCACTTAAAAAAAGGCTTATGACGTTTCCATATCCACCCCCATTTTCAATTCTTCTTGAACTGTAACAGCCATGTAATCAGTAGGTGACATATAATCAACACACACATTGATCCATCCACCTACAGCCATCAGCTTTGTGAATCAAGCTTTGTTTAATGCAATCACTGCATCTAGAAAAATCAAAGTAAAATACCTGTTTAAGCTGCTGAATTAATTTCTATTTTTAATTCTCACAGAATTCTCTTTCTCCTTATTGAAAAATAATGGAATCTTATAAGAGCATTTATCAAGGTCTCCATTATTTGGGGATTAAGTGCAACTTTAACTGCATGCATTTTGTTAACTTCATAGAAATATGGATTAGATCATTAGTTTAATGATTTAAACCTCCCAACTGAAGGAAACAAATGTAGTAGATTTAGCTAATTCATCTTATAGTACTCACCAGGCCTCCTTGAGAAGGGAAAACATTGTAAATAATGGCACAATATTAGTATACCAAAGGCTAATGCAAAAATACCTTCATCCCTTCTTAAAGTCCACTCTCTAAAGGCCCAGAGTGGAGGTCACTGAAGCACACCAGTTGTAGGACATTCCTTATCTTCTAAGGTCACTTTCTGGATAAGATCTCAGCTGACTCATTACAACTCAAACATTTCTTCCTTAGAAACAAATACCAACAAAAGTACAAGGTTGGTATAGTCTTAAATTTTTGACTTCAAGACATATTGCTATCAGTTTTTCAGTTTTACAGTAAAAAAAAACTCTTGCAGGATGAATAACAAACATGTGGCTCATTTGAAAATAAGAAAACAGGTAAATATGGGTGAAGTAGTTTTTCCTCACATTACTCAGTCAAGCTGGTGGCAGAGTTAAGACTAGATTCCCCATCTCCTCCTTCATTCACGTATTTTGTTCACTGTAAAGCAGATAGGATGACTTACTTGTCCTTAGGTATAAGAACAAGGTAAATTTGTGTACTTTTTTTTTTTTGAAAAAAATATTTTCTGCCAAACCTCACTTTTATTGAGTTTAAATGAATAACTTTAGCTGGATTTTTTTTTCTATCTAAAACTGAGTTCTATTATCTATTTGTTCCAAGAAGATATTAGTTCTTTATGGAAGCAAGTTTTTTTAAACATTTATGGAATTCTTTATCAAAGGAAGATGAAATTATATAGCTTTGTATTTTAAAATTTTACATTAATGTTCCAACTCATAGCTTTGAATGAGCTATGGACCAATTTTCATCTTAAGAGATGGCATTTCTAAGCATGGTTATTACCAAGAGAAGAGAATGTCTCATTGACCACTGTTCCTGTATACAAAGAGTGAAGTTTATGAATAAAGACTGGGGTCTACGTCTGACTCATTTTGGCCCTGGGGTCATTAGCCCTATCTCCATGTCTGTGTTTTCTTCTACCCCCCAAACTAATGCCTTTGGACCCCAGAGTCTCATGTTCTGCTGGTCAGTCACTTTTGTAACTTGGGAGTTTGTGGTCACAATGCACTCTGCAGTTTCTCTTTTAGTTTAAAATATCTGTTGCCTTCCCTGGTGATGCTAGATCTCAGACTGAAGGGTAATCCTGAGATGTGGGTGCCAAAGGCTCTTGAGGGGTGTGTCAATATTTAAATTTCTGTTTGTAGTCTGCTTTCCTCTTTTTTCTTTTCTATTGGTGTGTGCAGGAATTCTGTAGAATGGTAACCATAGCAACAGCAGAACAAGAGAAATGAGATTTCACCCCCACCCTCAAAATGCATATCATAGGCTGTTTACTAAAAGTGGCAGATCTGCCATCTCTCACAAAGGAAGACAAAGACATGTGATAAAGCTTCCAGTTGGATTTATTGTTATTCTATCCTTGTCTGTGCTAACACAATGCACTGGTATATGTCTTTTGCTAATGATGCTTAAAAGGAAATTTTATTTGGGGTTTAAAACCTTTTATTAGGTAACTAGGAATACTTTTAAAATATGTATCTTTTCAAGCTATTTGTGTGCATGTGTGTGAGTATTTTTGTTTATATGGAATATGTTCAAATGAAAATTTTGTTTTGGGGGTTGAAACCTACAAACAATCACTTCACTATAGCATCCCCAGCATCTCAGCCCCTTTGCAAGTCATCTGTTACAATCTGGGACTTTAATGCAGAACAAGGTACTAAGGAGATTGGGAATGTTTGGGTGGGAACAAGGAGCAAAGGCAAAAGACATTGTTCTTCACTGTGACTTTTCCATTTTATATTATATGGAAACAATTGAAAACCAGTTTGTGTTCTGGCAGAATTTGTTAAGGTTTTCTTTTCTCTCTCTTCATAAATGGTTTCTCTTCACAAGCTATATAACCCCTTATGCTAAGCACAGGAACAGTGGTCTTGCTAGCATCTGATAACAACAAAATGCACTATTCATAGGTTTATCTATGACAACCAAATTAAAGTAATCCAGGCTAACAGTCAAACATAAATTAAAGGACCAGAAGGACTTTGTTAAAATCCTGGGTTATCTATGTTATATCAGTTAATTGTCTTATCTAAGAGTGGAGAAAAAGAATGGGCACCCAGTGCCCAACACATATTGAGAACAAACTGGAGAGAAGGGGCAGAAGTGCAAGGGGTTCAGATATCTCCATGCAGGCTAACAGATCATAGAAACTCCACAGGACAGGGGAAAGTACAGAGGGACATTTGAAAGACACGGCAGCTTGGAATACCCACAATACAACACACAGACCATATGAAGCTCAGAAAGATGGAAGACCAAAGAGTGGATGCTTCAGTCAGACTTAGAAGGGGGAACAAAATAATCATAAAAGGTAGAGGGAGGAAGGGACATGGGAGGTAGAGTGGAGGGGGAGGGAAAAGGGGGGGAATAGGATCACTTGTGGGAGGAGATCGGAAGATGTATGGAGGGTCAGGAAACTGAATGGAGGCGTGTAGCAGTGGGGGATAGGGAATCGAGATAACTACTAGAAAGTCCCAGATGCCAGAGAAGCAAGAGGTTCCCAGGACCCAACAGAAATGACATTAATTGAAATACACAACAAAGGGGAGGGAGAAGCTATAGAGACCATATCCAGATCCAGAGGTTAGGCATGTCCCCTGGTTGAGGAATGGGGTCACCCACAAATCTCCAAAATTTTGACCCAGAATTGCTCCTGTCTAAAGGAAATGCAGGTACAAAGAGTGGAGCAGAGACTGAAGGAAAAGTCATCCATTGACTGCCCCACCTAGGGATCCATGCCATCTGCAGATACCAAACCTGGACACTATGGCTGATGCCAAGAAGTGCATGCTGACAAGAGCCTGGTATAGCTGTCCCCTGAGTGGCTCTGCAAGAGCCTAATCAATACAGATGTGGGTGCATACAGCCAACCATCATGGGGTGAAGGAGAAAAAGAAGATGGAAGAAAAAGAACAGTGAAAGAAGTAGAATCATCTTTATGGGGTCACAGTTTATAGAAAGCAGAAGGATGAAGTATTCTTAAAAAGTGAATTAACCACATCTGGGATTCCAGGTGTCATGATAGCTATATAAAGCAGGATTAAAAAACACTTACTTCAAGATTCAGCTTCACCACATCTCAGCATATACCTGAAGGATGCTTCATCCTACCACAGGAGACTTGCTCCACTATGTTTACAGCAACTTTATTCACAATAGCCAGAAACTAGAAACAACCTAGACATTCCTCAACCAGAGAATAAAGAAAATGTGGTACATTTACACAATGGAGTACCACTCAACTGTTAAAAACAATGACATCATGAAATTTGCAGGGACATAGATTGAACCAGAAAAAAAAATAATACTGAGTGAGGTAACCCAGACCCAGAAAGATATGCATGGTATGTACTTACTTATAAGTGGATATTAGCCTTCAAGTACAGGATAACAATGCTAAGACCCAAAGTAACAAGGAGGGCACAAGGGGAGACTCTTGAATTCACTGAGGAGGGGCAATAGAATAGACATTGAGGGTTGATAGAAGGAGGGGACTGGATGGGGGAGGGACTGGGATGGTAACAGGAGGGATCAGGACAGGGTAGGATTGACGAAGAACACTGGAGAGAAAAATTGAATGGGAGAATATTTCTAGGATAAGGTAGAAACTTAGGACAATGGAAATTCCCAGGAGTAGAAAGAGAGGAAGGGCAGATGGGGTGAGAGGGGAGGCAAAAGGGAGGAGAGGAGGGAGGGGAAGCTTGGATCCAGATGTAAAGTAAATAAATAAGCAGTATATAATTTCTATTCTTTAGAAACTTAAATAAATAAGGACACAATGTGGTTTTGTTGTATTTGGTTTTGCTTTGTTTTAAAGAGAAAGTTCCAAGACCTGAGAGATTTGTTCCAACTGCTTTTGTAAAGATTCAGGAGGGGAATTATGTGGAATAAGAGGGATGTGTGAAGGATGGTGCTGCGTGGCTAGACTTCAAACAACTCAGGTCAAGGGGGCAATGAGAAGAAATAAAGCAAGCATCTATGTCCTCTTTTGAGGCAGAGAGAGAGGGTGAGGGAGGGAGAGAAAGAATACAGATATTCTAAATTGGAAAGCAAGAAATCTTAGCATTCTCGTATTTAGTAGGCATGGTAGTTACAAATGAATGTGGGAACAAAGTGATATTTTTGTAGAATTTACATAAAAATTCTAAATATGCCTTGAATATTTATTATTGTACAATATTTATTAAGCTTTCCTGTACAAGGTTCCAGATGTCAGCACAGTGAACATAACAGTTAGGATGCATAAGATAAAACTAGAAGACGTTGTCTAGTTCTTCTTCACGGGTACATGTGTGTATTCAGCCTGTCACAGGGTCTACACCTAGACACCAAATCACACTCTAAATGAGTTCATTTGAGATAATCAACCAGAAACTAAACCTTTCTCCCTAAAATTACTCAGTAAGAAACATAAGGAAGTGTGTCTTTTTTCTTGGATCATAAAACCAAAAGGTCATTAAAGCAGGAGGGAACATGGAGTGGGGCAGACCTAGGAGCAGTTGAAAGGGTGGGTAGGAATGAATACAATCAAAATTCATTGTGTGTATGAGTGTGTTTCATTTTTATTAATTCTTTGAGAACGTTACAGACCATGTTTTAGATTACCCCTTTTCCTCTCCACAAAACTTTGTGTTACTTTTGTCTCCCCATTTCCAATCAAGGACAATTTGTGCTGTTCAAATATTCTTAGATTTGTGATTTTGCACTGAGCATAGTTGAGAAACATAAGTTTGTAACTAAGAGAAAAAAGAGCGCCAGTATCTGGCCACAAAAAGAGTGACCAAAATCAGGAATTCTGATACTGTCTTTTATTAACTTCTCAAAAATAGGAAAGGAGAAGCAATCATTTTATGAAATATCAAATAATCTCAGTTCACAAAAGCATTGTTATTTAAGCAATTCTGTAGGCCTTATCCACTGTTGAGAATTTGTCCTAGAACAGAGACTCCTCAAAAATTTAAAAATAAATTAACCATTAGTAAAATCTACACATATTGCCAGGGAGAAACAGTCAGCCCAAATTCTCCACACAGACTTTCTAACACTGGTGTCTGGAAGATTGTACATGGGCACATGTATATGGTGTGTGTGCACATGAACACACACGTACACATGCACACATGTATGCAGTGTATACACATGTGAATGTATACACATATATGCTTAAATGTACATGGTTTGTGCACACATGAACATGTACATACACATGCACACATGTACATGGTATGTGCTCACATGAATGTATTTTCTTGAACTGGAAATTTACTTTTTTATGACTCTTCAGTGATGATATTTGTGATAAAAGTGTGATGTGATGAAACCAAGGTTTCTAAATTAGGCAGCATAAGACCAACCCTGATTGCTAAAAAATATATTTTGACTTCTGTGTTGATTCTGTATTCTGTAGTTTGGATAGGAAATCTTGCATTGGAGATACTTTAAATGTTTAATTTGAAGAATGTAAGGGCAAATACAAGATCCCAACACTGGAAATCAATTTCTAATGTAAAGGATTACAATTCTGCACTTTGAAAATTTATTTTGTGTGATCTCCTCCTACCCCATTGCCTAGCAGTTACAGCAAGAAGCAGGATAGGCAGAGACCCCAGTGTATCTGTCCAATGAATCTTCACTTACTGCGATCTGATTTTCACTTCAACATCTAGTACTTTCTTGACATTTCTCTACTCACCACGAGACAATGAGAAGGCTGTTGATTTGGTGATCAGACCCCAACAGCATCTATAATTGTGTTTTTAACATGGAAAATTACTTGGCATGTCACCAAAGATGGAGTTGTCTCTTCAGTTCTAACAGTAAACAAAGGAACACAGAAAGGAGGTGAGTGTGGAACTTCAGGTAGAGTCTGTCATGGTGAGAACATCACACATACCTACATGATGCAGCTCCCAACTCTTGATCAGAAGTGATCGGTCCCCATTTCATTTTCCCCAAACTGTGTATTCCATATGAAAATAAATTACTGACAACATTCTGCTCTTTTCACTGCTGACATGAAGTATGAACCGAGGGTGTCAGGACAGAAATGAGTAAGACGGTGTGATCCAACAGAACCTAAGTGATCCCCCAGATTTATGGGTTATGTGAGGTCTATGCCTCCTGGCCTCTGGAGCCTGCTTTTCTGGACCTGAGCACCCCAGGTAAACCTAGTCATATAATGAGATAGTTTTTTCATATGCCCTTGAATTTGACTTGCTAACATTCTGCTAAGAATTTTTGTAGATACTATGTTCACTGAGATTTTTGTTCCTTGTCTATGAACAAGATCTATGTTCATTAAAGATTTTTTTATCCATGGCTTGGTTTGTTGTGTTTCAGTATGAGGATAACAGCTAAACAAGAAGGAACATAATCTAATAAAAACAGAATCCAGATTGACTAATACTAAGGTGAAAAGTGGAATTAATGGTAGAATTCCAGAAACTACTTGAAAATTAAGTACAAAATAATCATCATAAGGGCATCATAAGAGCAGGCATAGAGATCTACTTGGATATCATGTGTGGTTCTCATGCTGTCCTTTTGGATGGTTTGGATGTACAAGCATGTTCTCTGCTGAGTAGCTATAGCAGACCTTCAGTGGACCACAGCTAGAGAGGCATGGACTGGGGAGGCTTACATTGGCAGCTGTGAGAGGGAGGAAAAGTGACATAGCTGCTTGTATCAAGTCACCTGGAAAAGAAATATTGACTTATCTTGTTCCCAAGCATCCTTGTCTTTACATTATCCCATGAACCTGACAGGTATAGCTTGGGATGGCTGGGGGAGAACTGTCAGGCTTGCTACTGTTACCATCCATGAATGGTCTTCAATTGGTCAGCATCTATTTTAGAACCTAGAGTTGGGTAACCTGGGGTTCAACCCACCTCAAAAGGAGAATTCAAAGAGCTCAAGATTAACTGCTTGGACCCTGCACTGTCCTTCTCATAACATGTTCACTAATGTATTAAATGAACGCATACTACATTACCATAAGTGTTGAGAATGGGAAGAACAGATAGGACATTTATTTATTTGAACATAAATGTAAGGAGGTGGGGGAACTCTCCACAATGTACCAGAGACCTGGGAGGTGAGATACTCTCAGGACTCAAAGGGAGAAACCTTAGATGAAGTGCCCTACAGTGAGGAGAGGGAACTTGTAGAGCTCACCTCCAGCAGGAAGATAGGGCACCATCCTACAGTCAAAACTCTGATCCATAATTGTTCCTGTCTGAAAGAACTGTAGGCATGGAAATAGAGAGGAGCCCGAGGAAAAGGAGGTCCAGTGACAGGCCCAAAGTGGGATCCAGATCAAGAGGAGGTCTCAAGGCCTGACACTATTACTGAGGCTATGGAGCATTCACAAAAAGGGACCTATCATGACTGCCCTCTGAAAGACCCAACAAGCAACTGAAAGAGTCAGATTCAGATATTTGCACCCAACCAATGGACAGAAGCTGCTGAGCTTGTGATCGAATTAGAGAAAAGGTAAAAGAAGCTGAGGAGGAAGATGACCCTGCAGGAAGACCAGCAGTCTCAATTAATCTGGACGCCAGAGATCTCTCAGACACTGGGCCACTAACCAGGCAGCATAAACCAACTGATATGAGACCCCCAACACATATACAACAGAGGATTGCTGGGTCTTGGTTCAGTCAGAGAAGATGCACCTAACCCTCAAGAGACTGGAGGCCCCAGGAAGTTTAGAGGTGGGACAGGGGATGGGAAGGTGGGAACATCCTCATGAAGACAGGGGTTTGAGGAGAAGGTATAGGATAGGGAACAGTCAGAGGGTGGACCAGGAAGGGGATAAAATCTGTAATGTAAAAAAAAAAAAAGATTAAATAAAATTTAAAAACAAACAAACAAACCACAAATGTAAAACAGGCATAGGGCTTCCATTGGCTCTTTCCTGAGCTATATACACAGTATCTGCAGTAGGAGTTCTCAGGACTGCAAATTCAAACACAGCACTCCTACGTTGAAAGGGGTTGAGATGCAGTAAAGTAGTTAATTAGGCAGAAGCTCTGTGAGTGTGGGGTGCTGTCACTTCACAGTCTGAGTGCCCACGAATGCTGCCCTGCCTACCAAAACCAAAACAAACAAACAACAACAACAACAACAACAACAACAACAACAACAACTCATTTCTAAAAACCCTGAACAAGGTTTCTTTTACTGTTTTCCCATTCATTCTTAGTGCCAGAATCTGGATCTCATCGAGTGCTGACTGACTTTATTGCCTGCTGAGATCTGTATCAAATGCTCAGTTTTCTTAGTGTAGATGTCACTGCAGGTGTGACTCCCTCACACCACACCACTTCCTGACCTCACCTCCTGATTGTTGAGATATTCTAGCTGCTGGGTTGTCCAACCCTCTCATGATCATGTACACTTTCACAAGGAGGGCCGAGAAAAATAGTTATAATTCTAGTGTGGTGCCTTTAATTTCCTAGGCTCTGGAGATGGAGTGAAGGGAAAGGGAAAGGAAGGGGAATTGCATAGCTATAACCCTAGCAAAGCAGCATCCTAGGATTATAACTGCAGTGCACCCGATGAAAAGCAACATGACTGCCTGGTTGGCCTTTTCATCTCAAATAGCTTATTGCTCCCTAAGGTAAACAGAACCCATGAAAAGAGAATTGCTCCCTAAGGACCAACAAAGAATTTTGATGTATTCATGGTTTTATATATATATAACTCAGCCTTACCACTTCCTTTAAAAACCACCCAGAAGTACACTTTATGGGGGGAGGGGTAAAACTGGGGGAAAAAACTTCCAAAATATTTGTAAGCATCTCCCAAATCAATCAGGCTTACTCATGAACTGCACGGAGGAACTGGAAAGGATCCAAATGCAGCCCTCTATGGCAAAAGCTCAGTTGGAAGAGCTCTGACATCTCAGAGGAAGATGCACTTCCAGGTGCTAAAAGGTCCATTTGCAACAGTGGAGGTGGGGATGGCTCTAGGCTGACCAGTTTAATCCTAAGAACCAGAGAGGAACTAGGTATGTATTTCACAATCACCAGAGAAACAAGCCATACTTGTCTCTCTGGAAGCTTCATGTTTTGGAGGCAGACAAGAAAAGAAAGTGTCAAATGTGTAAATGCATTATTATAGAAATGATGACATTCCTAAAATACTCAGCATTTTACAAAAACATAAATATTTCAAAATGTGTCAAAACTACATTTGTTTACTTTTACATCACTGTTTAAAAAATAAAATTAATAAAATACTTTTAAAAGCTTATAGAAGATTAATTTGAAAATCCTACTCTTTAGTTGATACAATAAAAGAAATTATAATTGATCTTAAACTTTATGAAACGGTTAGAGTTATCATCATACTGATTTACATAACTCTTGTTTAAGCTCAGCAGCCCAAACTGTTGGTTCATCAGCAGTTAATTTATCATCATTCATCGCTGAGAATATTTTCCCATCTCAGTCTGAGAATAACAGTATGTCTAAGGGATACACTAAGGAATGTCTAAGGAATGTAAACTGATACTATAGAACAAACCAGGAGCGAGAGTGACAAGAAGTGACCAGGTCCTACACCTTGATCCATCACTGTACTTGTACCCAAATATGGTACTTTGAAGATCAGATCACATTGAAAACATCTTTATATGATCTGTTCACTGCCATCTATTTTGGAGTCAGTATTTCAGCTCTTCAGTTACACTCAACTCTGCAAAACTGGGGTCCTGAGCAGTCCTGTCCCATGAGTATGTATTTAATGAGGACCCAGATTTCACCAACCAACATATTTTCCATAATCCCATGTGTGTAGATGATAATCACCATTGTATAAACTAAACCCAGATGCAGAGTTGCCCTCATGGAGGCTTAGGCTGAGCGCAGTTTCCAAGATCTTCTCTCATTCTTAGACTGGACTACAGCCAGCCTGCTAGCTGCCAGTCAAGAATGGGAACACCTGCAGTAGGTAAATGTGACATATGGCACACTGTAGCGTGCCAGTTGCCTTTCAGATTCTAAATCTGTTCAACGTTCATGAGATGTAAACAACTGCTGCTTTGAAATGTGAGGAGGAGGAAGAGACAGAAAAACAACAGGAGCAGGCGCAGTGTCTTTTTTTAGCTCTGTTGGTGACAAATGCCTGACTCACTGACTACTATGAACACTGAAAGATGGGGGTTTACTGGGACTACATACCAAGGTTCTGAAGGACAGACTTAGAGAAGAGCCTTCCCAACCACATCATGGATGGGACAGTTGTTCAGGGTAAAACTGATGCGTGGAAAGTAGCTCTACCTGGGACGCAAATGATGGGCCAGAGCCATCTCCAGATGTTGCCTTGATCAGGAACATCTGATACCACAAGATGCTTCCAGAGTGTCTTAGACTGGGCTCCTAGAGTTCAGGGATTCCCTTGAAGGGGAGTCCAGAAGAAGTGATTTTGCAAGTAATTCATGGAGAAAGAGACAAGTTTGGCAGGGATTTGGAGAAGGAAAAGGTGGCAGAGGAAAGAGATAAGCCAAGATAGTTTATATGAAATCTGACTTCAGCATAATCACCAGGAAAGCTTGTATAGTGCAAGCACCAGTGAGTTATTTCACCTCAAGAAAAAGGATCTGGACTTCTGAGTTCATGAGTCAACCAGTTGTCTGTCATAGGCCAGCCACACCCTTTAGTGAATAGAGTAGTATCGCCCAGACAAGATAATTCATCTACACCAAGGGTCATTCATCAGAGGAAAGGGCAGCTGTGAACAATTAGCAGGAAACTCATCTGGATTGAGAGGGAGCTGGGGCAGAGATAACATTCAGACCTGTGGCCACCACTACACATTTGTTTACCTGGTCTGCAGCACCCACCACTTAGTCCTGGAACCTATATCCTTCCTAAGACAGCTGTACTACCAATGTCTTGTATTAACACTCAGATATGCTCTCCGGTGTCTTACAGAAGCATACATTTTCCCTCTTCCTGTCATGTACAGCAATATTGTCCTTCAGAATGTCTTTTCGACTGCTCTGGGTTCCTCAGCATGCCCCAAAGCTGCACTATCCACTTGTCTATCACCACAGAAGGCATTAGACAATATTACAGTATTTTCAAACAAAATGCATTTAAGTAGACTCTCCTCCCTCTCCCACTCTTCCCCCTTTGTAATTTCCCCCCACTCTTTCTTCCTCTTCATGTCCCACATATCCTTTTGGCCACCATCCTTGCCCTTCTTCATGACTATTTTTATTTTCTTAGTTTCTTTTCACTTTTTAACACACACACACATACACATACACACACACACACACACACACACACACACACACACACTTATACATTACAAGTTAGGATCTGCATATGATGAAGAGTATGCAGCTTTTTACTTTTCTTCACAGATGAACAAAATGGACCTTATTTTTATTATCTATTCATCTTTTGGTAGACATCTAAGTTGGTTGTTATTTACATGCTAGGACTCATTCAGCAACAATAGACATGGATGTCCACATATCTCTGTGATAGGACATAGAGTCCTTTGAGTGTATGGCCAGCAGTGGTGCAAGCTGGGTCATACTGTGTCTATATTCTTAGTTTCTTTTTTAAACTCCCACACTGATTTCCATAATGCCTGTACTAGTTTACACTTCTACAGGTGGTGAATAAAGATTCCTCTTTCTTTCATCACCTTTTTTGATACTCAGTTTTCAGACTTGTTTTTCTGTGTACACCTGACTTCTGATGCCTGTACTTATTTCTCCAGCAATGGCATTTACTAGTTTATAGAAAGAAGCACACACAAGAGCCTAGAGTTTTCTCTCACCACAAGAGAAGAATGTGACTAGAGAAAGCATCCTCCCCATACAACTAACCTCCACAAAACCTCAGGCTTAGAATTATCAACAAAGCCATAAGCAGAA
This sequence comes from Rhabdomys pumilio, assembly GCA_030674055.1. Lineage (NCBI taxonomy): Eukaryota > Metazoa > Chordata > Mammalia > Rodentia > Muridae > Rhabdomys > Rhabdomys pumilio. The sequence continues at coordinate 883,555 of JANHMN010000031.1, read as the reverse complement.
CTACCCTTTTGTGGGAGCAGTTTATGGTGTAATGTAAAGCTCATGTAAATGGTAAGTCTGCAGTTAGAACCCCAATCATTTATTTATTTTCACTGAGTAATGGGCATTGTTATGTGAGACATGGAACCTACCACTGGGGACAGATTTAATTATGAGATAGTATTCCTGCCATTTGGGGAGAAAGTCTAAGGAAACCTATGGAAATTGACAAACACTCAGGTAGAGAATCATCATAAGCAAAGGATCCTTGGAGTCAGGAAGGAATTTTTCAGGTGTGCTGAATCACTGTAAGCAACTCTGTGTGATTAGAACTTTAGGGGTTCCTGTGAAACAGAAAAAAGAATGAAGACATTAAAACACCTTATAAATTCTTCAGCCCAAGATCAACAAAGTCTTGAAATCAGGAAGTGACTTAATGAGCTTGGTAAGCATTCAGAGCATTCTCTGTGTTAAGCAGCACTGATGGAGGGAAATGAGAGACAGAACTCAATCAGGATATGGTAATAAACTCAGTGTGTAAGAATGGGTCCACATAATATGGAGGATTTTTTTGGTACTGAAGAATACCCAGAGGTTAAATGACTAATCACTATTTCCACAGAACTAAGACTCACAGTGGAGTCTATAATCCCTGAAGACCCTAATGTAGCTACTGTACAACTCTTTTTCTCTCTATTCCTGCACTGATGCTTGATGGAATCCTTAACAGCTATTTCCAACTGTCTGATACAGTATAAAAGTGTGAGAAATACATAGAGCTTAAAACATGATGGCTTTCATCCTAAAGTCACCCCCACTTCTATTTTGCTAAAAGTAATGAAAACTCTTTTACTAATCTCACATACAAATTGTGAAGATTAGAGGGCACATCTAAAAAAAAAAAAAAAAAAAAACTTTCAGAGGGTGTTTGTGGAATCCTGTGCCACAAACAGAAAGTATCTGTGTGTGTACAGTATTCACTAGCACAACAGAGTAGACCACTTTCATTAATTTAATGAAACACTGGGAGCTGAGTAATTTTATAAAGAAAAGGTGTCCAGAGTTATGTGATTCAAGTGGAAGGTTGTGGTCTTGGCTGAGCTCTGCAGAGATCTCATGGTAGATGGCGGGAGTATAGACTAAAGAAAGAGACCACACAGAAAAGAAAGAAGTGAGAGATGCAGGCATCCTATAGTCTCTGCAGAGTGGTAGTCTCCTGTTATCCTGAGGACCTCGTAAAGATGTCACCATCACCCAGTCTGTGGACGTCTAGGGAATAGTCCCTTGGAACTATTTAATGTCAGCAGGAGAAGAAGAGGTACTGTAAATACACAACACCTCATGATAACACACTGAGCAGTGTAGAGATACTAGGTTAAGAATCTCCAACTGGTCTCTCAGATGACCTTCAGAGTTAGTGTTGGGAGAAACAACTGCTTAATAAACTTTTAATGTATGCTACACTTCTGTAAGGGGTTCACAGTGAGTACATTTAAGAATAGTGAACTACATCTCCCTCCCCACCCCCTTTCAGATAAGAGACTTTGTTGGAGGTTTCTTTGGGCATGATGTCAGTTTCCATTATGTGAGCCAGAGACAACAGACTAATCAAAGCTGTGTTTTCTTGGATCAGGTTCCACTCAAGCTTGAAGGAAGAAACGATCTTGTCACAGAGCACATACATAGTTTTGACAGTGATTTCAAACACCCTCTGAAAGACTATTTGACCATATTGTCACCCTCTACCTTGTGTTCTGAGGCAACATTGTCCTGCTGCCATCTCCCATCCAGATAGGACTCCCTGTCTTCACAGGACACTCTTTTATACCCTGGTGTGCTTCATGTGTTCATTGAAGTTAAGACCTAATAGTTGAGAGCCGGATATGCAGCTGGTGCATGTACTTAATGGACTTAATTAGTTGTCTTTAAGTATTTGTCTGATATAAGATGCAACAACAGAACAGAGAGAGCAAACCTGTAAAGTACCACACAGAAGGTATTAAATTCTGCTCCCTGGGATCCTCACCTTTGGGAGAGGGTGACATAAAACAAGTGAAAAGATGAACCACTGACCACAGATGCACGCAGATGTGCTGGGATGCCTTGGGTGTTCTCATCCTCACTGCAGTGTTGTCTTTGGAGGGCTGAACTCTGTTCCTAATTAATATTTTATACGTCTAAGTGAGTGGCAAATGGAGAGGAGAGGGGGGAGGACCAGCCCTCCCATTCAGGAGCTGTGACATATGGGAATCGTGATAGTCTGAAGCCCTTTAAGTCTCAGACCACCTCTATTCCCTGCTTGAGTATTCTGTAGAAGTGGGAAAGATCTCTTATCCAATCAGGAGTTTTATTAGACATTATACTTTTAAGATATTAGAAGATTCACAAAATGTTCTTATGGGACAAACTAATAGAAGTTCTTTTGATTTACAGAGATTTTATAAGTGTATTAACCCGTAAAATAGTACAACTTTGTTAGAGATTTGTTCTAATGCTTTGATTCAATAGGGATTCTGCATGTCCAAATGCTGAAGGTCTTAGTCTCTACTTGGTTTTTGACTGATCAATAAAAATAACAGAGGCCAATGGTTGAGCAAAGGGAGATAGGGGCTGGGCCCTTAGAGTTGTACAGGCTAGGGTACAGGAGAGAGGAGGAGATGCAGAATCGCCATGACTCGGGGAGAGATGATCAGATTTAGAGCTGCAGAGGGAAGATCACCTGAAATGTAGTTGGAAAGGGAAAGAGTCCCCAGAAGGGCTGCATAGACCACTGGGCCTAACAGAACGTAACAAACTGGGCAGCAAACTTACATTTAAAGGTAAATTTAGAAGGTGTTAAGCCAGGAGTATCTGAGGGAAAAATATGTAAGTGGTGGGAGGATTAGAACTGCCCAGCCTTTGAGTAGCCAAGACATTTTAAAACTAAGCTAATGTGTGTATGTCTTTCATTCATGGATCCAAAGAGTTTGTGACTGGGTGGATGGAAGCATATGACCTGCCAGGAGCCAATACTGTATAGCCCAAACTCACTATAAACTCCACTATATAAACTCCACTATATTAAAAAAAACACCAATTTTAGGAACAAAAAGGCAAAAACAAAAACAAAACATGGCACATTTGATATCTCTATCCTGATTCTTCTAACCCATTTCAAACAGACAACACCCCAGGAATTTCGGTTACTACTCTTCTAGGACAGGAGTCCACACGGGTTAACTCTTGCTCCTCTTCATAGGAAATTCTCTGACCACACATCACAGCTCCTCCATCCTATCAGCTGAGTCTTGATTACTGTGGGAAGCTCTCTCTGAGTCTTGATTCGACATCACACTTGCAGCATGATGTCCTTTCCCTCCAATCTCATGACTATGCCCTCCACCATCTTCTCATTCCTATGATTTGATTAAAAATTATCTTCCCCTCTTGACAATGGTAGAATGCATCAGAGCAGATAATGTATTGGGCTTGCTCATAGTTGATGGTCATTATGCACAATGCCGGGTGTGTGCCAAACACTTGGTAAATATTCACTGAAGGAGTGAATTAATAATAGAACTTTGTAGCTACTCTTTCCCATAGACAATGATATCACAATAAAATTTCAACACAGATCAGTTACAATTTATCAAATAATCACATCAGGGATATCTACTTTGAGGCCATCTGAACAAAGACAGGGATAGCTGTTTTGCAAAACCATAAACTGATTTAAACCATAAAAACATCTTGTGACTATTTTGGTAAGCTGATTGCATGATTCTTGAACATGAATTCTGTAGATAACATCTTGTCAGAGTCAAAAAGTTGGGCACCTCATCTGCAAAGCTCAAAATAGTTGCTTGAGTTCTGTGTACCTATGATGTATACTATTAGGGAAGGTCTAACTTATTTAGTGAAAGGTTTGAGTTAAAAATGTCTCTATCCCCCATTATTTAGTAATATCAAGTGCTGGCACATTGGCCTTGTAGAAATCTGTCATTCTAGAAGGAGGCATTCATAATTTCCCACCCACCCCCAAATTTGGGTCTTCTGAAAGTGAAAGTGTCAGAAACAAAAGCAACAGTTCACTTTTCCCAGTGCCTGGTTTTCCAATATTTTTTTGTATAAAGATGGTTCACCAATTGCTTTATTTTACTTTTTGTTGTTTTGCATTTATTGAGCAGTATCTCTAAATTATAAAAGACTGTGACAATATTTTGTGCTTATTTCATTTTCTATATCTGATAAAGATATAGTATAGTATTTACTTACTGTCTTTGAGTGTGACAATTTTAGATTGTGGTATCTAGACATAAGACAATGAAGAATGCCTGGGACAATAGCTGAGAAGTGTTTTCAAAAAGAAACAAGCACTGGCAGATGAGTTTCCCTAAGCCCAGTAAGCATAGATTTAAGGTATACGACTTCTGAGATACACCATGTTAGCAACAAAACCTGTTAAAAGCTTTTTCTGGAGATTGGGAAGTTAGCATTGCTTCATGAACTTCATGTTCTGTTCAAGAAGGAGCAGGAGACAGACTCTCAACGGCCCCCAGTGATGATCTAGATGGGGAAATGAAGGTATCTTGATTTTTTTAGTATTGCTTTTGGGAATTAAGCTCTGAGTAAAGTTAAATGATTTTGTTTATTGCAAAGCTTCTCAAAGCTTTTATGAACCAGCAATCCCAAAATGAAATCATTAGCAGGAATTTTTCACAGCTCTACTTGACCAGAAAGCTTTCCCCAGCATGTGTTTTATGATTTTTAAAATTATTATTATTTGTATGCCTGTGTATGTAGTGTATATGTGGTGTGTGTGTGTGTGTGTGTGTGTGTGTTTGCCTGAATATGTGTCTGTTCACCATGTGTATGCCTCGTGCCCGTGAAGGTCAGAAGAAGGTATTGAATATCCTGAAACATGAGTTACAGATAGCTGTGAGCCAATATGTGAGCACTGGGAATTGAAACTGGGGGCCCTGGTTCTCTCCAGCCCAAGTTTATTTTTAATTATAATAAATAAATAAATAAATAAATAAATAAATAAATAAAAACTTATCACTTCAACCATTTCTAAGAGTACAGGTCAGCGGTGTTAAGCACACCCACATTAATGCAACAGATACCAAGACATTATAAAATATGTCCATCTGAGATTCTGTGCTTCCTGAATGACAACTGTGCAGTGAGCCACACCACTCTCTACCTCCTG
>JANHMN010000031.1:847255-878375 GCA_030674055.1 Rhabdomys pumilio | reverse complement strand
TAATGTTTTTCTTTGACGATAATGAGCTTAAATTCTGTCTAAACCATTACCCTCATGACTGTCTATTTTTAGCTAGAAAATAAAAATTTGGTAATGATGCTTAAATGTTATTGAAAACAATGAATTGCTATATGTATTAAGAACTTAAAGGTAACCACAAGTATTGTTGACAGAATCTCATAGAGTGGGATTTCTTTTTTAAAAAAATCTTAGAGAAGACTACTGGTAAATGAATTCTCCTTTGTCTTCCCTCATCACAAAAACCTGTAAAAGATCACATGACTTACAACATAAAGAATAAACATCTTGAGCCTGCCACTGTCAGGAGCCACTTTGCCTGTTAGGCAGGGTCAAAACAATTCAGGGTTTACTGGCCTGTTAGGATATTCTGCTCTGTGGGTGGCAGATTTCCTGGTGTGCTGACACGTGGAACAGTAAGAGGAGATACACTTGAGGCTCAAGGTGAGGAGCTGAATGTTCTATTAACCTTGGTGGAAGGAACAGGGAGGCCTCCAGAAGGAAACAGGCATCCTGTGTATGTTAGCCATTACTTCTGCTAGCTTGTGATTTGCTTCCCATGGCACTGTGAGGTATAAAAAGTCTATGAGAAACTTGGGGCTGCAGTATTCACTGGACAGCCCTCCTGAATCTATCTCTTGTCTCTGTATCTTCTTTCTGCCTTTCCTATTATTAATCCTCACTCCCCCCTCAGAGGACTGTTCAACTTTGTGCTGGTGGGCCAGCACATGCCACTGTGGGGCAGGTGCCAGGAAGAGCCACTGCCTCAGAAGATGAGCTGGACCAACTCGATTGCCAACCGGGCCCAGATTCAGTGCTTTGAGTCAGTCAACCCAATACCCACTCCATCTACTAGCTGCTGGACTGCAAGGAGGAGCAGGTACTGCAGAACCAGATCCAAAGACAAAAACCTGAAGCATGGCAGTGATTGAAGCAGTCTTTACAATGATCTGATATTTGTGGTACTTCAGAGACCAGAGGCCTTGAGCCAGACCAAAGACTCATAGCAATGAGTATTTGTGTATAGAGGGCTGTTTGGGCAAAACATATACTGAGTGTCGCTGTAGTTTCCAATGATAAATGAATTTGTGTTGGAGGAATGGAGCTGTGGAGAGATTCTGAACCTTGTCAATGTCCGTGGCTTGGGAACCACTGCAGGTCATGTTGATGTGCGTGCCCATGCTGCTACCTGAGGCCATGTTGATGTTTGTGGTTCATGTTGCCACTGAGGGCCATGTCTGGGTTAATGGTTGATAGTACAGGTGTCCTGTGTCGCCACCAAATGCTATTCAGATGTCCATGTTCAGTGATGCTAACAAGGGCCATATTTGTGACCATACTTGTGCTACAGCCAGTGGCCATGTTGATCTCCATGTCTATGGTCTGTGCTGCCACTGGACACCATATTTGAGGTCTATAACATATGCTGACACTGAGGCCTATGATAACGTCCTTGTCCCGTGATGATTCAGGGGACTGTGTTAATGTCTGTGATCTGTACTGCCACCAGAGACCATGCTGAGGTATGAGGCATGGTGGCCAGGTGAATGTCCTTGGTCCATGGCGTAGACAGATATTATGTGGGCATCCATGATCCTTCTTCCTGTTGACTGAAAAGAATAAGGAAGCTTTTTCTTGTGGTGGTCCGGATGATTGCAGACTCACAGTTGAGAATGAGAAAGCTTCTGCATCCCACCGACTCCCAAAAGTAACAACCTAGACATGAAGCCATCGAAGAAAACTCTTAAAAGTCGTGGTAAGAAACCTCAAGTGTAGCTCTCCACTACAGAGGGCTACTGGCAGGGGTAGGGATGGGGAAGGACTCACTTTCCTTTAAGAGGTTGGTCCCTGGGAGTTTGACCATGTTCCAGTGACTATGTAGACAAGAAAAATTTGACATTTTAATCTTTTTATGTGAAGAGAGGCCAGAAGGATGTGGGGTTTGACGTTGGAAGTAATAGTAACTGGGGTGCATCATGTGAAATTCCCAAATAATTAATAAAAATATTACATTAAAATTTTATGTTAAAAAAGTCTGTTTTGCAGGAATACAATCCTTTCTGATTGTGCATCTCTGTTGTTTCAGAAGACCAGTATTTCATCCCATGCACTCTAGGATAATCTACACAGTGTTTGCTACATTCCTGGACTCCCATCTCTCCTCTGCCTTTATTTTGGAATGTACATCCTTCTCATTCTTCGCTAAGAAGAAACAATCTCTCTTCCACCCTGAAACCAGCTTTCCCCATACCAGAGCTCTGAGATCTTTGAGGTCAAGGATAATATTTCCTTAATCTTTTTATTTACCCTGGGTCCAACACTGTAATTTCATAAAACAAACACACACACACACACACACACACACACACACACACACACACACACATTTTTCCAGCTGACTAGAACTAACTGAGCTTCCAGTTCTGTGCGTTAGAAACAGATAACATGCTAGTCCTCAGGGATGACTTAGCTCTCTGTCTCCTGGCAGACAGAGGGAGGACCACGCTGGACTGTGGGTTCCATATCCCAGCAGGCAGAGGGAGGACCACGCTGGACTGTGGGTTCCATCTCCTGGCAGGCAGATGGAGGACCACGCTGGATTGTGGGTAGTTTTTATGCTGTAGAAGCAGGAGAATTTTGGATATGCTCTCATGGCTCTGCAGAACAGATGTGTGGCCCTGGCCCTGGCTTGGGGTGTTTCCTGCTTGGTGGGAATGGCAGCTTCAAAGGCAGGGAGAAGATGTGAGGGTCAATAGCACACACCCTGTACCTGAGAATAAGCTAACACCAACTGTGCATGCACCTGCACACATCAAGTGTGCATTCACCTACACAGTACAGGAGGGTGTGTCATACAGCTACATAAACTCACCCCTAAGTAGATGCTTTACTTGTTACTTGGATTGTAGTTCATAATGAAGAGAAAGTGTCAAAAAAATTTTCAGACCAGTACTATGCAGTTTGTCCAACTCCATTTCTTAAAGCAAATTCATCCTACAACCAGCTTACCGATTGTTATGTACCAGATTCTACTTTAATACTTTTTATGGCATTACATCTAACTCTCACAACATGATATTGAAACTATTTTATTCTAATTTTTACAGCCTGGAAACAATCCCAGTGTCTGTGCAACTTGTCCAAGATCCCATAACAGAGGAGGGGCTGAAAGCCAAGTCCCTCTGATTGATTTCAGAGCCTAAGTTTACAGTTGATGGATAGAAAGGCTTACAGTATCCCAAATATATATTCATACTCTTGACAAACAATAGAAAAACAGTCACATGACAGAAAGGAGATTACAGGAATCAGGAACAACTATGCTGAACTTGCCCTGGCATTTGCTGTTCATCCCACGGTACACACAAGTAAAACATGGTAGGCTTTGTAGGTACTCTACTTTTCAAGTCTATCTAGGAAGAATCTGTGTGAGAGAATAAAATAGAAAGGTCAGTCAAAACGTGTTTAGAAAATATTTCAATGAGTTCAAAAGCATTTAAAAGAAGCATCTCTTTCCTTCAGGGTCAGAAACTTGTTCTCACAGAGAGTATGTAAATACAATGCCTAAGTCAGAGACTGGGTTTCTGTGACTCTAAACTACTTACCTGAAAATGCTTTCCTATTTCCTTCTAGTTCTACAAATAATGCTCTTAATGTCATTCATCCTAGGGCTGAGGGACACTTTAATGATTAATGTTTGATATCAATCTCCTGGAAGGTCTAATGCAGGAGGTTTCTGTTCATACTAGATTTTATTGTTTGGGTTTGGAACTTGTCAGTCACAGACTAGGCAGTAGCATTTTAGAGTGGAACATTGTTTTCTGTCCTTCTCTTGTGATGTTGACTGAAATCCAGGCATCCTGCTAGGAAAGCATTTTTCCACAGAGCTGTGTCCTTATCTGAAATTGTATTTAAAATATTTATCTTTATTTTATGTCTATGAGTATTTTGCCTGCATGTATTCATGTGTACCACCTGGATGCTTGGTGCCCTGGAACTGGAGTTGCACTCAATTGTGAACCACCACCAGAGAAGTCCTCAGAACCAACTCAGGCCCTCTGCAAGAACAGTGATTGCTTTCAACTGTTAAGCCATCACTCCAGGCCCAAGAAATTGAATTTTTTTTTAAAAAGGGATTATGTCAAGGCAAAAGGGATTTATGGAGTGATAAGAATATGTACTGATGCTAATTTCAATATGCTATGTACAGAAAAATACTAGTTAGCTGGAGAAATAATATGAACTTGGTTTTAGGGAAGATAAAATTTTATCTAAATAGAAAAAAAATTACCAGTTGAAGTGAAGACTACACAATAATGAATGCAAAAGAGCGACACATGATTAATTAAATATGAATATTTACTAATGTTTATACATACATGATGCATAAAAATATAGAATACAGCTCAAGGGGAGAGGCAACAGTAATGACATCTGGGTAGGAGGAAGGTGGTATGTTGACTTCATGTTTACTTTTGCTGGCATGTCTATTAACACATACTAATTGTTCCAAATGTTGGGGTTCATTGTGACATTTTCCTGTTTGTATGCAACACGTTGGTTATGCTCACCTCCTGTTGTCTTCTTTTATCTACCACCTACACTTCTAATATTTCATAGAGTACACATAGTTGTTGAAAATTATTTTAAAAATGGAATAAAGTAGTCTTGGAGATTAATACTTCACAATATCTATTTGATGGAAAAGAAGATTGGATTCTTTAAAATCAAGCTTTCTCCATATCTCACCTTTGTTTACTAAATGTATATAAAATTCATAGGGGTGGGAGGTGGTTGGGATAAGAGGATAACATAAACATAAACCTATCGTTTTAATCACAGTGACAAGAATATTTTAACTAACTTTGAGTAATGAAAATTTTATAATAAGCTGAAATATTTGATTGAAGTATTCATGATCCAACTTCTCAACCACAGTATTTATACGTATGTATTGACAGAATTCAATGTCAATGTAAAAATTCAAATGGAAAGTATTAAGTGCAAAGTTGCATACTGCATCTTTCTGATTTTATTAGTTAAAATAAGATGAAGGAAAGATGAGACACAAACAGGTTACATAACTTGTTCAAGACCACATAATGAGAGCCCTTTGCCTGAGGCTTCTATAAGCTATTTTCACACTTGTCAGTACCACAACTTCAAGGCGGTTGTTCCTTCTTTGAACTGAGTTTGCCATACAAAAGCTCGGGCAAGCTCCCTAACACGTTTCTTTGTGTGTGATGTGATGGTTGTAAAATCCTTCTCACACTGGCAATGAGACTTAAATGAAGGATTTATCAGGACTGTGACTAGCTCACTGCTAATATTCAGTCACAACTGCAGGGGGCATGGCAGGGGACAACAAAAAGGATGCCATTTTGCTTTGCTTCAATGGGGACAGCAGAATATCTACCCCCACGTTCCTGTTTGAAAACTCCATAGTGTCATCATCAATAGCTACTGTGATTGTTGGAGAGCTGCTTTGAACTGAATTGCAAACATGGCTCGACTTCTGCAGTTTAGGTAGCCATCAGTGGAAACATATGGGAAACACATTAAAGCCTCATGGCATATTTTACAGAAAGAACTATTTGTCTTCTTCAGGCATTAGCAGTATAAAAAAATGAGAAAAATCATGGGAATCTCATATTTATAAGGAGGCATGGTTTTCTTAAAGTACAAATTATCTTTTCAGAAAAATTGTGTTTCTAGGACTTGTGAGAAACTGTGGTAAATTCAATAAGGAGACAGACTGAAGGAACTATTCATCCGCTATACTGGAAGCCTGTGTCCTCACTGTGGTATGTAGGTTGCAAGGAAATGTCTTATTTGAACTATAGAAATCAGAGTTTGACTAAAAGAGAAGAGTTGTATAAACCAAAGTAGTTAATGAAGACAAACCATAAAGAAGGACAGGTGTGGCTGCACATGGCTGAGAGACTTCAGCAATGTTTGTGGACATAGACTGAGGCCTGTGTGTATGGATTTGGGTTTCTACCTGACTCTCTTGAGCCATACCTGGTTTACTTTCCTATGTTCTTTTTCTCCCAGGTACTGTACTGCGTAGCATGGAGAAGTGAGGTGTGTTTGTCCTTGTAGAGCTGTTAGTGTTTGCAGACTAAGTGTTGCTGCTACTGATGGTGGTCCAGGCGTGGGGCAGTAGACACAGTCTTTCTCTCAGCCAAGTTCTGTTTAAATGGAGATCTCATAAATACTTTAAAATCCTGTTACTCATGGAATGTGAATGGGACCCCACAGGACATGGGCTCTTGAAGAATGAGTGGTTACTGAGGATAAGCGGATGAATGAAGATTAGCCTCTCTTTGAGAAATAGCTCATTTTCTCACATTCGGAATTATCCCACAAGAAAGAAGAATGGAATTATTGAGAAAAGTCAATTCTGGGTAAGGTTATTTAGTGGATTTCTTTTTCCCTTTGGAAAATATGGGCCCAGGTACTAATGAATGAAAAGAAAAACAAACTCAGAGAACAGCACCCCAATGCTGCCACATTGCTCCCAGCTGATTCATCCTGCAACCTCATATGGCTATCTGTTCTTTCCTTCAGGATAAAGCACTAGGCAGTGTGTGTTCCAAGCACACAGCGTAGCTTCACAAAGCACCTGCCTGGCAGTTTGTGACACCATCTACTTCCTCTCTCTTTTCTGAAATTGTGCTTTAATTGTGCTTGGAAGGAACTCTGGATTAGGTCTAGATATTAACACACAATTCATCTCACAATTAGATGGTAATTCTACTTCAGTTGTGCTCTGAAAGTTAAGAAACACGGTCTTTGTGCAGCCATGTCAAGTGCTACTTTGATTGAAGTTTCTTTTGTATGAGTGTGTCCCTATCCCCACAAGCTTTTGGAAATCAGCAACAAACTGTGTTGTTTGTTTGAGGAAACTGAGTTCAATCACTGCTGAGTGTAACTTGTAAAGGGAAGTTTTCATGAGTCCTGAATATCCCTAGGAGCTAAATGTTAGTGGAGTAAACAGAATTTGTGTGTGTGTGTGTGTGTGTGTGTGTGTGTGTGTGTTTGTGTGTGCATGCACACACATTTTAGTTAGCTACCTTTATGTCCTGAATTAGATTTACAGCATGTTAGGTAAATCTGCTAAATAAATTAAGAATAGTGTAATAGGCTTTCCTTTTACAAGGAAGCTTTCATTAAGGAGAAAAGTTATAAACAAAGTCTAGTTTGACACAACTCTCAATTAATATCTACTGGGAATAGCCCAGAAATGAGTCCCTGGTCAGTACTTTAAAGCCACATTCTAAAATGTGTTGATTTTTTTTACAGGCCTTTTACACAAAATGTGACAGAGAACTAAGACAGTTCAATCCTCTTCCGACATGCATAAAAGAACTTCCAGTGAGCTGGGAAGAGAACAGAAGTCTGTGTGTATGCTTGTTCATGACAGTCTGTGCTGACTCCAGACAGCCTTGGCAATAATTTGCAGCTGTTATTTCAAAACAAAACCAGTGAGCTCTGAAGCCGCCATTATTCACTCCACTGACTGGTTGGATCAAACAGTCCACATGTCCACAGGGCAAAGGCTTCGTGTGGAACCAGTTAAGGGGAGACTCCTGTGGAATGATTGACACTTGAACTGAGAGAATCAAAGCTCTGTTTTCCAGGAAGCACCTCAATGGTTAAAAGTAGGAACAGTTTCACAACTTGGGAAATTTATCATTCCTCATGGAAACTGCTTCATGCTAAAACATGTCTGTAGAGGTCACCGCCCAGGAACAGATCTTCACATTCTTGCCACTCTTTACCTAAGTACAAATGATGCATCTAATTATTCTCTACTTCTGTTTCCGAGAACCAGCCAGCATTCAGAGCTGAAGCTACAAGCAGTTGACAGTGGCTGCCATGCTTACTCCGTAGGTGTGAAGATGGAAAATCGAGAGCTGTGTTCCAAGGTCCCCAGCAACTGGCATTCTGTCTGCCCTTGAAATAAATGCACATGCCCAGTTTGCTATGAAGATAAGTAGCTATGATCTCAGGAACTGGATCCCAAGTACAGTGTCCACTCACTAATTTCAGAGGCTAACAGCCAGATGAGGTAGGAAGAAGGGAGACAAGTCATAGTGAGCATCTAATATTGGGAATTAATTTTCTGCTTCACATGCCTAACATACACTGAAGACTGACAGGTATGTATTTTTCTGGGTGAGAGTTGAGTAAGAACCTACCCCACGGGCTGAGAGGAGGGTTCCTGGATAACACAGCTGTCATGTAAATGTAAGGACAAGAGTTCAGATCCCCAGGATCCACATAAATGCTGGGTGCATGTGGTTGGTCACCTGTAATTCCAGTCTTGAAGGGAGTGAGAGGAGATGCCCAGAGCAAGCCAGCTATTGAGACTACTGTGTGGGTGGGCTCTAGGTTCAACTGACAGCTCCTGCTCAATGAGCAAGATGGAAAGTGATGGAGGATGATGACAGATGTCAACCTCTGGCTTCTACATGCTTGTATATACACATCTGTGCACAATACTACACATACACATGTGCACATGAGAAAGGGAGGGAGAGATAGAGAGAGGGAGGAGGGGAGAGAGAGAGGAGAGAGAACCTAATCTCTATTACTAATGTCATGGGAAGGTAAAACTCCCAGACACTAAGGAAATCTCTAGGTCATCATATGGGAACCATCTTGGAAAGAGAGGGATGAAGGAAGAAGTAAGGAGAGGAGGAAAGAAAGTGACCGACTTTCTCCATGCTTAAATTAATACTTTGAAGCAATTTCTCAGACACTGCCAACCTCTGTTTTCAATCTATTCCCAAATGTAGTTTTGTCCATATGTATCTAATTTCTTGATTGGATGTGGAGAAATCAACCCAAGCGTGATTATTAAATTGGATATGCAGCTATATTCAGTTTGCCAAACAGTAGAACATGCTCTCTTATGCAACAAAGCCTACTGCACGGATAACTAAATGAATAATGCCCCAGAATCAAGCTCCCCTTGTTTTCCTAAACAGAAATAAGCATTTACAACTCAAATTTTATAGAACTCGATAGTATACATAGTGCATTTACATGCCATGTGTAATTGTTTTCAGTACCCTTTAGAGATGATGAGGAATTATTGTCACTGCTGCCGCCCAGGTGGAGGAACTAACACTGCTGGATATCCCACAGCACTATATGGTTGCACTAAACTTTTCTACTCTCTGCTATCCCATGGTACTTGTCAATACCCAATGCTGCTGCTTCCCTCCCTCCTCCTCTCTCAATCCCCTCCCCATATCTCCTCTTCCTCCATTTCCCTTCAGAAAAGAGCAGGCCTCCCAGGGATACCAACTAAACATGGAATACCAAGTTGCAATAAAACTAGGCACCTCCCCTTATAATGAGGCTGGATGAGGCAACTCAGTAAAAGGGAAACGATCCCAAAAGCAGGGAAAAAGAGTCAGACTCAGCTCCCATTCCCACCATCAGGCATCTCACAAGAAGACCAAGCTGCACAGCCCTAACATATTTGCAGAGGGTCTAGGTCGGCCCCATGCAGGTTCTATGGCTGCCAGTTCTGTTTCTGCGAAGCCCTGTGAGTCTAGGTTAGTTGATTCTGTAGATTTTCACTTGGTGTTCTTGACCCCTCTGGGTCTTACAATCCTTCCTCACCCTGTCACATTGGCTCTGTGATGCAGATGGGCCGTGACTGCTCCCCTGTCCCTTTATTTAGGTTGGATTTACTAACACAGGAACTCTTAAGGTCAAGGTCAGTGTCCTTGCTCTGCCCTTTAGACACTGCTATTGAACTTAGCAGGTACAAGTACAAGAACAAAACCTTTGGAGTGGGCAGCAGCAATGCAAGGCTGAGGGGAAATGGACACTGGGAGAATCGTGAGTTACTCTTGCAGCGAGGAAGACATTGGACAGAGGTCAAAAATAGCAGGAAGGATTAAACTGAAGCATCAGAAATACAGTTCCCAAGAAACACATGAAATCCAAACCTAAGCTCTCACTGATGCTGAATCTGGGCAAACGCCATTTGCAAACTTCTGCACCGAGTTTCCACTTGATTCTCACCAACAGATTTCAACTCCAGCTGAAATCCCCTTTAATCCATAGGCTAGAATTACAATTAGTTCAAACATCCATTATGTTTAACCAGAAAGCCTCGGTCCAGTGAAATAAGTAAACATACTCTTCAAAACACACATTGGTTTGTTTCCATTGGGTTAATCTGGTGACTGAGCCATGACTGACTGTGGCTGAGCACGACTGATGACAAAGTGCGGGCGGACCTAAGTGCAGGAGGCTGTTGAGCTGCAAAGGCCTTGTGTTAGCTGTGGGATCCATTCTCATGCTACGTGGATACTTTTAGTGCAAGTGTGAATGCACACTTGTCTAAAGCACACAGAAAGCCACTTCCTTCTTCCCAGTGCTGAAGTGTCCTGTGCTGGAGAAGGGCAAAGACTGCAGTAAGAGCACATTTACGTGATGAACTTTCCTCATTTCCCCACTTGTTTTCAGAAGTATCCCTGGCCACCAGCAGATCTCCGAAAGCCACATGTTTAAAAGACTGAAATCAGAAATGTCTCTACGTAGTCCAACAATCTTGCTTTTCTTATAATTAAAGAAATGTAAAATTTCAAATATTGGTAAAATGTCACTGACACAATTTCCCTTCCTCAAATTTGGTCATAAAAATGATCCTTTTGTCATGGTTAACACAGTCCTGAGGAATATTGTGCTAAAGGAGTACACCTTGGTCAAAGGCTAGATTTCAGAAACAAATATAAAACAAAATAAGTGAAAACCGAGGAGAAATGCATCTAGCCTCATAATTCCCCCGTCTCCTCACCAGCACCTGTATATAAGTGGCCTTCACCCTCAGCCGATTTTACCATCAAAAGGAATGTCTGACACAGCCAAGAGGACAGAGCAGAGGCAGGCATGAAAACAACACTTGTGCTCTCTCATTCCTTCCACATCTCCCACAGCGGAACTCTAGATGATCAATGGTTGCAAACTGTGCAGGGAATTTTGATCTCAGACCAGTGTCCCTGCCATTTCTTGCTCATTGTTTTGACTTTTCTTAAGAAGACTCATAATGAAGTTCCATGCCTGACACTTTAATTTTATTTTCTGTTGAAGTCTGATGTTTTAGGTAAATTCACAGAAAACATATTATCAGGTGTTGAATAATATTTAATTGGAGGGTAAATATACTGTATTAGCAACTCACGAGAAAACAAACCACTCTTGGCATTTATAAAATAAGATCTAGTGAAGGGATGATTATATGGGTGTTGGAAGTGATCAAGATGCCAGAGGACGAGATAAAGTCATGCAGTGGTCAGTAACTACAGGAGAATCCTGTTGTCCTCGAGCAAAGGAGCAAAGCAGTGGCATACAGGTTGTATTCCAGGCCTGGCTGGGTGAGTCTCATTCTTGGACACTCTTTCTAAAACCTCTTCTGTGCAGGCCATTTTTCTCTGGCCAAGGCTGTCAGTGCTGTTGCTATGTCTGCATTGATGGTGATTTTTCAGAAACTGGATGTCTTCCTTGTTTTTACCACTCAGTCCTCTAACAGCATAGTCTAATGGGGGGGCCCAGTGACAATGAAATTTGAGAAATACAGTTTGAGTCTGAGTTTTGGGTGTTGAAACTTCACAGAAGATAACCTAACTGGGCCAGAAACAACGTGCAGAGTTAAAACAAACAAACAAACAAACAAACAAACATCTTTAAACTGAGCAGGGTACAAAGGAAAATAGGCTTAGAATATTCAAAGCCTGCATAAAGCACTGCATTTTTTTAAAAACTGAGTCTTGCCAATACTGCCTCCTGTTTAGCAATACTGTTTACATATTGAAAGGTACCTTGAAACCATTGAGAAGTCTCACTAATTTAATGTGTCTCTTTTTTTGGTTCAAATTAGTTAAGGATCTTTTAATTTAAAAAAAATTTAAAAACACATATTGTTAATCTTTGATTTATGGTATTTTCCTCTTCTATTTCAGACTCACATTTTCTGAAGGAGAGCATTAGAATCAAATAGCTCTGCTGTGAGTGGTACAAGCAGGTACCCTAAGGAGTAGCATTCCCCCCAAAGAAACACCATGCTGGGGTAAGGCAGGAGCAGGCTATCCAAGGGGACCCAAGACTCCTAGGAAAATGTCTTCTCTCATAATTCTTACAACTCATTGCATAGCTCCATCTACAAGTGCATATTTCCCAAATTTTAATTCACCCTTTCTATAATTTATAATGTTGCCATGGGGAAGGCAAAGAGAGACTACTGATTGTTTTTGTCCAGCTCTAGGCAGAATCATATACAGATCCATTTCCCCAGAGAATGGCAGGTAATGAGCATTAGTCGGTTAAAAGGGCTACCTACCTGTTCACAATTTTAAAAGGGCTACCTACCTGTTCACAATTTTTAAAGGGCTTCCTGTTCACAATTTTTAGACCCTCAAATCATATAACTTCACACTGTGTAAAAACAGCTTCAAAGGCAAGTGTTTCACATATTAGCGTTACTCTTTCATCATCCCTGTGGTGTTAAGAATGCAGAAACATTTTTATTTACCTACGCAAGACATTACTAGTCAAACCAAAGAATGCAGAACATGCTCATACTGATGAGCACAGAAAAAAAGAGCAGCGCCTGTACTCCATACTCCTGCTGTGCTGCACAGTGAAGGGCGGGGAGAAGAAGGAAGAAGCAGGAAGTGGGCAGAAAGAAGAGAGAGAGGAGAAAGCAAGCTATATTATCAGTTAAACAGATTATCATATAAACACTCAACATATAAAATAATTACTAATTGAATAATAGACTGCCATGATTTATGAAAATAGATCTTGCTCTGACATTTTGAATATTTTGTCTTAATATTTACTCTTAATATTATTTGTATGGCTATACAAGGAATGTACCTTGTCATTGTCTTGAACTGCAAGTTCTCAGTAACCTCAGAGGGTATTTATTAAATATGTATCAAAAGGATCTGAATGTACTTAGGAAAGGAGAAGAATATGATCAAAATATATTTAGATTTGAAAATTGCTTTAAAATAATAATAATAAAAAAACGTACAAGGAGAATTGAAAGTGGGAATCCTTTCTCAGTCATGTTTTTAGATTTCATTTAGTTGAGAATCACATGCCATATATATATTCTCTAAATGTTAGACCAAAAAGGTTTCAATTGGTTGTGCAACAACTAATTTGAACATTATAGACTCAAGACAATCGTTTCATGACTTTTGCTGAGCAGGCAGGACTGTGTATAAATCAATACCAGTGTTGGCGATAAAGTAGAATAATGTGTTCTGTATCTTACTTGCATGTGAAGATTAAATGAACCTCTGAGGAAAAACACTTGGAGGGCTGAGGCCAATGACAGAGCCCAAATGAGGAGGCGAGCTCACTGATCACAGCTGATAAGACAGGATGACCCCAAGAACACAGAATGAAATATCTGATAGGACTTTGCAATAGTGAGATTCTGCTCCTCCTGCTTTTTAATCAAAGCTGATCAGCTACATTTATTCAAGATGGGAAGGAGAAAGAACACAGAATAGGCTTGCTTTATGTGAAAGATTTGAGCCAGATATTATGCATACACCAGCTTACTAAGTTGTCCCAATAAACTGAGTGAAGTTACTATCCACATCTTACAGAGGTGGTCACTGGTCCATAGTTCAAGTTAAATTGCTTCTCTATCGTATACTAATAAACTGCAAAACTGGAATCAGAACTCAGATGTGGCTCTTCCTTACACTGCCATTTGACAGGTGAGGATATATTATCATGTAGGGACTAGCGGATCTCTAATTCAGAGAAGCCAGTGGTATGTTAATCCTCATATCTTATAAGCAAGGACCAATACACACCAAGACAGTGTTTATTTGGGCTGTCTGCTTACTTAGCACTTGACCCAGTGGCAGGTTTAGGGAGATAAAGGTTTCCTTTCTATGTGACCTGTGCCCACTCTTTTCCCATTCTTTTCTCTTCAGCAGCACAGTTAGCAGATGACATCAATCCAAGACTTAAGGCTCTGCACACTGCTACTTCTCAGCTCTCCCCTAGTCACTCTCTTTGATTAGTTTACATGGTCCTGAGAACATCACTTTCCAAGGAAAATAGCCCAGCATGCCTGTCAGTCCTCTTTCCTTCCTAACTTCTCTAAACCACCCTGTTAATTTTTTCCTTTTCACTTTATTTTATGTGTATCAGTGTTTTGCCTGTATGTTTATCTGTATACCAGGTACATGCCTGGTGCCCTTGGAGGTTAGGAGAGGGCTTCGGATAGTTAGGAAATGCACTGTGGGTGATGGGAACGGAAATCTATTCCTCTTAACTGCTGAGACATCTCTCCAGCCCTTCTAAATCACCCTTTTATTAACATACTTACTTGAGAAAACTAGCAATTCTATGGTTTTTTTGAGATAAAAATGTTCTACATATAGGAATGCCTTTCTTAGAGTCCTGAGTGCCATTCCTTTGAAATGTTATCATCAGAAGGTAGTGCCCTGGTGGCCTCAGGACACAGCATGAGGGTGGGAACCTAATTTTAGTAAGCACCAATTAGTAAGCACTGATGCCCTTCACTCTTCAACTTTAGACCGAACACTCCCTCTCCTGCCATGCCCTGCTTGGCTCTTCCAGGCTCCTCCTGTGCTTAACATGTTCTGCTTTAACAAATATTTTTCAAGTTGAGTCTAATCCCTGTTTCAGTACAGTATCCTTCAGTAACATCTACCTTGCTATTAAACTGGTCCAATAAAAATTTTCTTTTACATAACATGTAAGTCACAAAATAATAATCCAACAGTTGCTATATATTTTAAAACATTAAAAACATATAAAATACATGTAAGAGATATAAGGCTGATATTGGTTGGTACACACACACACACACACATACACACACACACACAGAGACAGAGAGACAGAGAGAGACAGAGAGACAGAGAGACAGACATAGAGAGAGAGAGAGAGGGAGAGAGAGGGAGAGAGAGACAGAGACAGATAGACAGAGAGAGGAGAGGAGAGGAGAGGAGAGAGAGAGAGAGAGAGAGAGAGAGAGAGAGAGAGCATAATGAGTTGCTTTATAGTATCTACCATGAAAGGATTTTTTCCTTGCCTTATTTTGACTACTTCAATGTAAACAGGGACAGAAAACTGTGAAAATAAACACAGAAGGTTGTCTGAGCCAAACGACTCAGCTGAAATGCTATAGGGAATCAACCTCCTCATGAGAATTTGGGTTAACATCTCTGCTTGTCAGACAAGTGGATAATACAAGATGGAAATTTCACCACCATATGAATGCTTCTAGGAGGCTAACAGAAGACACTGGAAGAAAAAAAGTTGGGTTTGGAGCAATCATCACACCCCCTCCTCAAAGTATGATGGGAAAGCCACAGGGAGAAGTTGTTCTCCAGCCCAGGCTTCTGCTCTGAGCAAACTACACATGGATTAGCAACACAGGATGTAATAGGTATTTTAGATATTTAAATAGGCAAAGACAAACTCTTACTAACAGCCAAAAAGATTTATGAGCCACTGTTAATTCATATATAAGAAGCAGAAGGACTTTGAATTCCCAGTTCTTTGTGTCCTACTGAGATTCATTAAATATACTTAGATTATACACTCATCCATACACACTGTGTCTCTAGGGTAAGAAACAAAAACAACCTGACATTTTCCATCAAGGCCCAGCAGGACAGTGTGGCAGAGGGTGGTGACTCTGTCTACATCCTAATGTATTGCTTTGTTAAAGATCTCTGCTTCATCACTATAAAAACAAACAAGCATGCATTCATTTTTCACAAGAGAAGATTCTATGGAATTCCATGAGATTCTATCTTTGAGTTAGAACTCAACTTCTGAGTATCTGCTTCTGGGGAGATATAGCAAATACCCTCAATTGTAATACTATCCTGAAGGTGATTAGTCCTTCTAAATGGTAGGTAAAAACACCATCCTAGTTTTAATCCAAATAACACCTTTGTGAGAACTTCATTAGTACTGAGTACACACTTGATTGTACAAAGTGAGGACAGACTAAGAGCATCATTTTCAATGGGTCTTATAATTTTGTCAGTAACTTATTTCACATTTAAATGATCAAAAAATATTGCCAGAACCTAAGCATAAAATCATTTCATTCTATTTTTAAAAGACAATTGAGCATTTTGGTTTCCACCAATGCTATTCAGTTTAATAGTCTGTGTGCTGTTTCCTGCTTGCTTCAATGCTGAGAAATTGTTCATAATGGAAATATCTATAAAAACAATCATACCAACTGAGGTTTACATGGGAATAGAGCATTGAACAGTTTCCATACAGTACAGAAATGGTTTTTCAAAAGTGGCTGCAGAATACTCACAAAGACGTAGAGGGAATTAGCTGAATGCAGTGGATTGACAAGCTATCAACAAAATAGCACACATTTATCATGAAAATGGCTAAATGACTGTTTACTTGATGAACTGCAATGTAATGGTGCTGAAGGAGCCATTTTTCTGCACTGGCTAAGTAATATGTGTTTACCAAAACTGGGTAATTATAGAGTCATCATATAAAGTACTGTCTGTGCTTGCCAAGGAACGAGATGAACCTGCCAATGGGTAAGGCCTTGAAACATGGCTCTGGTTATTTCTAACTCCAGCACAACAGACAAGAATGAGCAAACAATATGCAGAAGAAATATGGAAGGAGGAAAGGGTGTCCCTGTGTTTCTCTGTTCAACACTCCCTAAGGAAAGACAAAGAATCTACCAACTAAAACCATGATTCTAATGTTACTGGTATTGAAGATGGAAGGTGTCTACGTGGCTTGAAGAGGAAAACCTAGCTTTGACATATAACCATTTAGTTGAAAATGATATTCTTTTTTATTAAATGTATTTGAAAGTCTAACAATAAATCTTATTTAAACTTAAACTGCATAAAAGATAGATTTTCTATGTAAGAGGAGAGAAAATGAATAATAGCATAAATGAGAAAGGAAGTTGACAATATTTGATTGTTGAAAGGCAACTCCTTCAGAGAACATACGGACTCTTAGAGCCAATGAAGAGTCTTTATTTGCTGGCGAGCAAGCTACACAAGAAAGTTGCCCAAACTGTGTAACTTACTGTTCTTGACTTTTTATGCACAAAAACCATATCCCATTGACACACATCAATTAGCAAGAACAGTTAGTGATAAGCAGAGCTACAGGAGCTAAAAAGCAAAGGTAGAACATTTAGGGACTTTACCAGAACTATATGCTATTATGGACTAGGTCTTTGTTCTCATTTTGGCAGGTGTAGGGTCTATGTGCTAGTCAGAGTGGCACCTTGTTCCTCTAACATGGCATCAGGTATATCCAAATTAACACAGTGCATGGTCTAGTTCTCTTTCTGTTACTGTGTTAGGCACCATGACCAAAAGCTACTTGGATAGAAAAGTGTTTAATTAGCTTACAGGTTACAGTCTATCATCAAGGGAAACCAAGGTGAACATACAGACAGGACCTGAAGCAGAGAAAAGAGACTCTGGAGAAACATTCCTCACTGGCTTGATCCTTCTATTTCTAATACAATCCAGAACCATCTGCCTAGAAATGGCACAGGTCACAGCAGACTGCACCCTCCTATATCAATAAAGAAAATGCCCCACAGCCATGCCCACCAGGCAAGTTCTGATGGAGGGCGTTCCTCAACAGAGGGCCTTTCTTTCCAAAGACTCTAGTCTGTATCACTTTGACAAAACCCAACCAGGAAAAATTATTATAAATCCTGGTCATTTGTTTTCAGATAAGATATATATATTTTCAGATAAGATATATATATAAAAATTTTATACATTTATATATATACACTATATACATTGTATATATATATACATATATATATATGTATGTATATATACATATACACAATGTATAAAATAACACTTTAATAAATAATTCAAATGTTCAAATAGAACAGGAAATAATTAAATGTCTTAAATAGGACCTTGAGAACGAATCTCTTTAGGGAACACAGAAGTCAAAATGTAAGGAACATATGCCTATAGTGTAATACCGGTCTCAGAATAAGAAATAGTCACTTCTGCTAAACACTACTGAGAGCTTAATAAAACTCAAAGCAGACAAGAAAACAAACCCCTAAGAAATGTCAGCAGAGGTGAAGACACTGGCAGCACCAACCTACAAGGAATCTCTCTGGTTCTCTGGGGACAGCACTTGGCATCTTCACATGTTTTAGTTGACCAACAAGTAAAGAGTTTTAAACTCCTCCCATGACACTGAAAAAGAATGGTTATAACTTTTTCTTTTTAAGTAGGAGTGATGTAACTTATCACAGCTTTCAGAGATAGCACCCATTTCTTCTGAGTATGCAATCTGCTCTTTGTTCATATAATAGGATAGAAAAAAAGATGAAAAATGAGTAAAGGCTTCAGTCATGATCAAAAGTAAACTAGCCACAGGCTTTAGTACTATGCCTGCCATGGCAGTGTTTTCTGAGTTTATGAAAACTCCCTTACAGAATTCACTGAATTAATCAGAGTGGGCATATTGCTTTGGGACTGACATTAGGTGGTGGAGTCTGTTCTTTCCGTGTGTGTGTGTGTGTGTGTGTGTGTGTGTGTGTGTGTGTGTGTGTGTTAGAACTGAAGGCTCTAACAGTGGTTGTGACCTAGATGAATTATGATGAAAACTTCCTTCTCAGAGGGTTCGTACAGACAGAGAGAACATGCACAAATTTGCAGAATCTGGAACCATCATTTCTGAGACCATTTGGATCTCTGGCTTTTTGCCTGCCCCTGCCTCCTGAGATACCAGTTCCTCCTGTAAGTGACTATTCCAAATGCACAAAGGGAAAAAAAAACCACACAGAGAACTTACTTCCTCATCCCACAGAAATTCTACCTTCTTACCACATAGAGAACTTACTCCTCAGGTCAATTCAACTCAAGTCAGTTTCTACTGAAAATGTCTTCTCAAATTCAAAGTATTTTTCTCATTTATTTTTAGGCTATTTCTTAAGGATCTCTAGGAAAAAACTCATAAAAACTGACCCACAAGGCATTTTTTTTCAAACAAATATCTGCTTCGTACAATAATTCTGTGTACCTCAGAAGGCACTGACTAAAAAGTCTTCTTAGTTATGAGAACATTGTCTTCTGACACTTCTGCAGAAGATGAACTATCTTACTTTATGCTTCTGTGTAGGGCTGTGAAAGGGGCCTGTTTTTTTGGTAGAAGCACTGGCTGGAAGTAGCCCAGAGACCCTGCAAGTAACGGGTATTTATTCCTCCACACTCCCAGAATCCAGGCTCCTAACATGTGGCATGGAACTCCATTAACCTTACATTGTTCAGTCACATAGGACAATACAGCCCCTCCCTAGAAGATGTGACTACAGGCCTCAGCCTCAAGAGATTTACATACTAATGAGATACCTAAAGGCTAGATGGTAGCCAATTAAGCATTCTTTCCCAGACCCTCCACCATTTCTCCCTCCCTATTTAACTCAGATCTGCCCTGAGTTTCACAGGGGGTGCACAACCAGATTCAATCATCATCTATAATGTCAATAAAGCTCTTAGAATCCTGAACACCATGTGTCTTTTGGGGCCCTTCTCTATATTTCCAGTCACCCTACCTACACTTCTGTGTCAAGAGGCTTGGGTTGAATCAAAATGCAGAAAGCGGCACTGCTTCCCGCACCCTTGGTCTGCTGCTACTGACGTCTGAAGATACTTTGCACTGTGTAAAGCCCCTTAAAAACCCATTTGAAAGAATAAGGTGAACTTCCAACTTCTTGTCTTCAAATTTGTCTAGACACAAGACGCAAGTTTGCTGGTTATAAGTGAAGGAAAAAAGGTACCTGCCTAGAAATCTGGACACATGCGTATTCTTCTTTCATATAAATCAAGTAATTAGACAAGAGAGTTAACCATGCAGTTGCACACCACCTGTTATGACTTCACATATGTAAACAGATGAGATGATGAAAGTCAACTGAACACAGACTGTATCCCAGACTCACAATCAAGTGGATTACTTCCTTAACTGTCACAAAAACTCTAGAAGCAGGTGTTCTTAATATATTGTTATACAATGAAGACTGCTGGTGCAGCAGCACATGCACAGAGGCATGAGAATCTTTGTGACCTCAAGGTCAGTCTGCTCTGCACAGCAAGCTCCAGGACAGGCAGTTTACATAATAGACAATTACTTAAAGCAAGCAACCAAAAGCGATGTGGAAAGCAAAAGTGAAGTGGCATATCATGTGATAAGAAGGGAAGTGTAGCTGACCCAGAAACTCAGATTTCAAAATGCATGCACTTAACTATATGTCAAACACAGGCACTTGTAAACTTGATTAGTTTAAATCCCACAAAACAATAACCCATGTTTGACTAATGTAAAACATTTGCATGTGATTAAAAATATATAGACATGTAAGACAACTGCATTCAAACATCTTTGCATGTTGGAGTAACAAAGCATTAAACAACCACCATCAGAAGCAACCACTAACTAGCCTATACTATAAAACTCAGGGCTGGGGGCTGGAGAGATGGCTCAGTGGTTAAGAGCACTGCTGTTCTTCCAGAGGTCCTGAGTTCAATTCACAGTAACCACATGGTGGCCCACAGCAGTCTATAATGGGATCTGATGCCCTCTTCTGGTGTATGTGAAGACAGATACAGTGTACTCACATACATAAATAAATCCTTTAAAAAAAACAAAAACAAAAAACTCAGGGCTAACAATGGATTATATTCAGATGAACAGAGATCTTCATCATACTCATGACAAATATTCCTTCAAAAAGTTACCAAGCTATCCACAAACCAAGTTCCAGAGTATCTTAAATTAGAATCTGCTGTTACATATTTGTAACCCAGTAAACATAGCTGCTGCAACTCAGAAATAATGGCTTAGAATTATTGGACAAAAGCAATGTAGGCAGGCAGGCATGCTGCGGAAACAATTAAAGTTCTATAGAGCATTCTTAAATTCCTTTAAACATAAGCCATATGCAGACTTCTCTAAAAACAGAAAAGTGGCTTTTGATAAGTGTACAAGGGATTTCAGAGCAACCCACATATTAAGCCTTGATCAACTAACACATATTAGTCTGCTGATCACACACAAGCACACACACACACAAACACACACACACAAACACACACACACACAAATACACACACACACACATGCACATACACACACACACACACAAATACACACACACAAACACACACACACACACACAAACACACACACACACACACACACACACACACACACACACACACATGCACATACACTCCTATTGTGTGCTATTGCTTGATTTCCAGGAGATATGCCTCTAGCTAGAGTCACTATCCATATTCACCTTCAGTGAATAGCCAAGTGATGCTACAGATATGTGACAGCTGCCCTCCTGTTTGCACATGGCCCCTTATGTGATACAAGTCCTGCTTTACTCTTGTACTAATCCACATTTGGGAAGGCGAGCTTCCAGATGGAATCCAGTTTTAGAGTGTTTAACTGCACGCCACATTGCAGTTTTCCTTCCCTATGTAAGACGTCCCAATGATCTACAGTGTGTGGTGAAGACCAGCTGACTTTAGGAGATAGATCCTGTATTACTACTCTTCACCTCGCTTCAGTAAGTTTGGTGATGCCACAATAAAGAAGCCCTTTATTACTAGAGATTCTGGCTTGTTCTTTATGTGTTCCTCTATTACTGTCAGCATCTAAAATAAATGTCACCGTTTGGCTTTTTATGACCCCTGAAAAACACCTTCAGGCTTACTTTCATCCGTGACATGCAGGAAGTGTGAGCCACTAGCATTTAGAAAATTGAAGTGGAAATTTCTGGCTATCTCATGTGATGCAGACTCATGTGACATTTTGCTGTAGTAAGACCTGTGAGTAGACAGACCCGTGAGTGGACATGTAATGTTTAAAGATAGTATAAGTAGGACCCAAGAGACAGGAAAGGCGTGCTTGCATAGCTAACCATGCAATGCATCATTGGTCCTGCGTCTTCGTTTTGTTGAGAGAGGCACAGCAGAGAACTTCTGGGATTTTGGCTGACTCTCTGATCACTCTCGCTGACTCATGCCGATTCGGCAGAGACCGGTGTGTTCCCACCGGATCATGCCACTGCTGCTGACTCCTATTTAGTGACACTCTTTGAACAGGACCGCTGGTATTCTGACAACAGAGATTGGAATCGAACAACAACAACAACAAAAACTACTTCTAAACAGGTCCATATCCCATTTTCCTACTGACCATCTTTTCTTCCCTACTTTTGGATGGTGGGCGACAAAGGTGCGTCAAAGTGTGTGAGAACTGTTATTAAAGTAGGTTTTGAGAAACCCAAGCCTACAGAAAATATTGTTACACAACTTTACTCTGTAATGGATATGGGTATCACAGACCCCCTTCCTTTAACCAAGTTCCAGGTATCAAGACTCAGATGCTCTGGGAGGATAAGTTTTGAAACTCTGAGTCCCTGTTGGTGACACACAGTGTCTGAGCCACTTGTCCTGTCTTTGTCTTTTTCTCTTAAAGTCTTCAGAGATTTCTGTTAGATGATAGAAAGCTCTTTTTTTAACTCTGAATATTTCTGAAGTATGTGCCTGATCTTCATTGGTAGATGCGGCAGTGGTAATGGGAAGAGTTTTCACATCAAAAAAAAAAAATCAAATATTTGCTGATCTAAAAGTTTAAATATTTGATGGTCAAAAAAAAATCATCAGAGTTTACAGGAGAACACGGCCTGCACTGCAGATAATGCTCACTCCTTCCTTCTCTGACACTCCGTCCACTCCAACCTGTGCCTCCCAACGCTGATAATTGTGATTTGCTAGGGAATGGTAATATTATATAAGAATGCTCTCATGTACATTTTGAAAAGAGACTTAAGGCTCTATCTTATCTATTTTCTATCCTCTTCAGTGGGTCATTGAACCATAAAACTTTCTAAGCTTCCACCAATCACACTGCCCTGTTTCGTCTAAATTTTGTACAACATCATGTTTTCTGAAAATAAAATTCTGATAAGATTACCAAATGTCAGGCATAGATTATTGCTACTCACCTGAGATAAGTCAAGCCAATGAGCAGACCCATGGCTCAACCACTCCCTGAAAATTATTGACGATCCTTATCACCTCCGAGTGCCAAAGTAATTCAGGCACAGTCTTACAGCTGTGTTTATGTATGGGGTGGAGTGAGTGGCAAAGCAACAGATGCCCCATGCTTGGCTCTTTCCACAGGCCTGGAGAAGTTGGAGTACTCTCTGGAAATCCTAGTGACATACTTTAAAAATCAACCAGTACGGAAATCTGAGCAGTTCGCCAAGAAAAGGCTTCAGAAAGATAACAGTATGTTGCCAGAAAGAAGAATCTTTAATAAGCACAGAATTAAATGTTAGAACTAAGTGTTGCCTGGTCAGATGGTACATCATCTGCAAAACCATCTGGCTGAAGAGACATTCAGGGAATTACTAACCTCAAAACCCAGATTCTACCCAGTGGGCCACAAATCTGGAGTCTCAGATATAAATTGCCCCATTTTTATGATAACAATTGATAAAACTTTAGAGGTCTAACTTTTTTAGATATTCTCTCCTAGGTGATATGTGCCTTTACTTTGTCTCTGTAAGTTTTCCACTCCATTCAATTACACATGTAACATACCAGTCCATTTATCATTCATTAGAACATACAAACAACAATAACAAATCCCTGTTTCAAACCTTCATGTTACTGCTAGCCAGACATGACTGCTGACATTGGCTAGCCCACCCCCTTTCACTCAGGATGGTGAAATAAAGGCTAAACCGTAGAACTGCAGTGAAGCTACACTTTTCTTAGGAGAATTTAAATAGATATGGGATTAATGTCCAAAATATATGGATAACACAATTGTAATTTAATGGCAAAAGCCTCCAAAAGAATGTCAATCATCAAGGAAATTCAAATCAGAAGTCTAGAGCTTATGTGCACCCATATGTGCCCTCATACTGGCTAGACTGGTTATTAATAATATTTGAAAAAACAACAAGAATTGGAGAAGACAAAAAAGCCAGGACACTTGCTCATTGGTGGCTAGAATGTCAAATGTTATATCTATATGGAAAACAGTGTAAATTTTTTAAAAGAAAATTTACATTTGATCTGGCAATCATTACTGTATCTATGTCCACAAGAATGGAAATGAGGGTCTTAAAGAGATGTCTGCACCCCCACACTTACTGTAGTGTCATTTCTAGTAGCTAAAATACAGAAACTGTATCTATGGTGGATGTACATCCAAAAGAACATGTTTGGCTATCAAAAAGAAGGAAATCCCATCAACGTAGCAATGGAAGAGAACTCAGATGTTATGATGCTAAGTGAATTAAGTCAGTCACACGAGGACAGACACTGCACAGTTTCAACTCTGTGAGATATGTAAAAGAGTCAAAGTTGTAGACGAGGTGAGTGAGGGCTGCCAAGGACAGTAAAGACAGATACACACATAAAGTCATTACAAGAGATGTCCATGAGACCTACTGTACTATATAGTACCTTGAGTTAATGTTATTATCAATGCTATGCTATGGCTTATATATATATGTTTAATATGTATGTATTCTCTCTATATATTAATATATATAATACACATAATATGAGATATATGTAATATATTATTATATATAGAATACATATATAATAAGTGAGCAATACACAAAAGTTTTGGGACTTTACCTTGGGTGTCATAGTTTCATTAATATATACATACATCCTGCAAGCAGATATCCAGTATTCTTTAGAAACAATGTCTACTCCATGGGAAAACACAATTCCTATCCTATTACTGTTTTTTTTTTTTTTTATTCTTTGGCTGAAAGTTCATATCTTTTTCCTTTCAAATGTTGGTAATTTGCATTTACCTCTTTTTTCTTGAGTAGCAATTCTAAAGATTTAATAATTTTCTTAGTATCCCAACTTCCAGCTTTATTTGTTTTCTCCTGCCTTTGATATTATATTTGTGTATATTTATGTTTCATTGATCTTCACTTGTGTTGCTTCTTTCTTTTTAAATTGTGGGTTATTTTGTTCATTTTCCTTTTCTTCCTTAGGAACAAATTTAAACCACTGACTTTTGCTTTGTCTTTTTAAAGATTCAATTTGTTGACAATGTTGTGCATGTATAAAATGTATTTCATCTACTCTTCCAACCACCATCTCTTGTCTCCTTCCTACTCCCGTTGGCTCCCTTCATCCCCATGACCAGGTGAGCAGCAGTGGTGTAGAGTCTCCAGCTGCCCAGTGTGCTTAGAATAAATGACAGCTAAGTGTTGAGCCCCAACCAAGGCAAATATACCACCTTCTCTAAGGGTCAGGGAACACTTTGGAAGACAGAGCTAAAAACATGTAAGAAGGGCCGCAGAGAGGGCCAAGCACTTAAGGGCACAGAACACCCTCGAAGAGGACTGGAGTTTGGTTTCCAGCACTTACTTTTGGGGGCTCCCAATGTCAGGACCATCTGTAACTCCAGCTCCAGGGCATCTATCTAGTGCCCTCTTTCAGCTTCTTTGGGCACTGTACTCATGTGCACAAATACGCACATACTCATAATTCATGATATTAAAATTATTTCTAAAATAAAGTAAGAGCCAAATAATGAGAAGAAGGACTACAAAATGCTACCTTTGGGGTGTCTATGATTCTCTAATTTTACTGTCATTCACTGTAAAAAGAAACTTCTTTGGTTAAGGCTGAGACTAGCTTTTGTGGATATAAACATAAAATGTAGGAAGTAATTTGACACTATGTTGATTTAGTTAAGCTACAGTCTCATTACAGAGCTACAATAGAGCCCCTAATAGGAATTTTGATCAAATTCACAGAGCAAGGCATGAGTTCCCTTCCATGGAGAAAGAATCAAATTCATCCAGATTGTTGGTTGCACCATAACAGTCATGCTACCATTACACAAGTGGGTATATGTTGCCTGGTAGCTTGGGTATAATTCATACGGTTCACAGCTAGGTAAGACAATCAGTGCCTTTTCTCCTGCATCAGCTTGCA
Organism: Rhabdomys pumilio; assembly: GCA_030674055.1. Lineage (NCBI taxonomy): Eukaryota > Metazoa > Chordata > Mammalia > Rodentia > Muridae > Rhabdomys > Rhabdomys pumilio. The sequence continues at coordinate 852,279 of JANHMN010000031.1, read as the reverse complement.
TACCACTTTGGGCACTTTGAAATCTGGCTAACAGGAAGGAAGCTCACTTTCAGGTTGATTTCTTCACATCTTATAGCTAAGATTTGCAGTGTCTGCAGCAATAGAATAGTTAGGGCTTCTTTTGCTGTGATAAAACAATCATGACTAAAAGCAAGTTGGGGGAGGAAAGGGTGTATTCTGTTTATACTTCCAGATCATAGTCCATAACTGGAGGAAGTCAGGACAGGAACCCAAACAGGGTAGGAACCTGAAGGCAGGAGCTGACGCAGAGGCCATGACGGGTGCTGCTTACTGGCTTGCTCTTTCTGACTCGTTCAGCTTCCTTTCTTATAGAACCCAAGACCATCAGCCCAAGGATGACACCATCCATAAAGGGCTGGGCACTCCTCATCAATCACTAATTTAAAAAAAAAATACCTTATAGACTTGCCTACAGATTGATCTTAGGGAAACATACTTTAAATTGAGGTTTCCTCCTCTTGAATGACTGGTTTGTGTCAAGTTGACATAAAACTATCAAGCACGAGCATTGTGGTCTTTACATCTAGTTTTGGTGAGTAAACAACCCAGAAGGATGGCAAAAAGTTGTACTGTTTGGGATATCTGGAGACTCCCACCTGGCAGTGGCGTCTCTGTCTAGTAACTCCTGATTCTAGGATGAGCTTTATCTAGGCATGCTGAGCATCTCCCTTTTAATTCTCTTCCATCTTTTTAAATCGAGTTACTGGATAGTGGGGTTTCATTACTTCTTCATGCACCCCTGTCATGGCTGACCCTCTTCTCTGCTTCCTCTTCTCTCCCATCCTGCCACTCCTTCACTGCTTAAACCTTTCAGCCCCCAACATTCCCTTTTGCTACTTTCTATATTTTATTCTCCTCCCTTCCCCAAGTCTTCCCTCCCAAGACTTCTTTCTAGCTTATTGGCATCCAGAGATACACCAAGCCAAACACACAAAACTAAAGTATAGAAGCCATGATTCACAAATGAGAGACAATGTACAGTGATTTTGTATCAGAGTCTGGTGAATCACGGATTTTTTTAGTCTTCCTTTCTAGTACATATATATGTATATATAATATACAATATACAGCATACAACATGCAACATACAATGCACAACATAATATAACATACAATATAGCATATAAATTGCATAAAATTTAACACAATATTGGAATATATGTTTATATGTATATGTATATATATATGTATATGATGATGATGCTAGTACTTTACCTGCATTCCCAAATTTTGGTGTGTTGTGTTTTCATTATCATTTCATTTAAAATATATTCTTATTTATCTTATACACAAATTACTTAAGTAAAGAAAATCCCTATGAATCAATATTGTAAGCTGATAGCATATATACATGTATAGTGGCCAGATAATTTATATTCTCATAAATGAGAATGTTCTTTGATCAAAAACATTCCATTAGATAGAACAACTTTTTAAATTATAACTTTTAGAAAAGTATTTTACAAGATTACAGATAAAGAATCTTCTGAATGCTAGTTCTTTTTCAAAGATGAAGGAAGGTAAGTACACTTTATTAGAGAAGTTCGTATACGCAAAAGTTTTGTGTGCAATTTCCAAGCAATCTCTCTTCTGGTCCTCTTCCCCCACCATTAATTATTTCAGCTCAGAAAGATTGCTCACAGGCAAATAGTCCACAACTCTAAGTGACCGAGGAAATAGTCATACAGAGACATTCTGCTTTCCTTATTGTGCTCTAGCCCCAGCATGTCGATTTCTACTCAGTAGTCAAATGAGAAGCCATTCCTCCAACATGAAAGTAGACAGGATAAAGACTGCTTCCTGTACACAGGAGTTTAAAAAGAATGTCTTAAACTTGGAATTTTCCATCTTATTTTTTTTTTTGCTTTGGTTTGTCTTAAATCATGTTTTCTAAACGGCTATGAGTGCATTCATTTGCTGTTGTAAAGAACAACAGTCTCCTAGCCTAGGAATCCTTCAGCCACTTCATCTTGATTTGTCCTTCCATTGAGGAAGAGTTCAAGCACCAGCAGCTGTAATTTGCTTTTGAGGAAGCATATGTTCACATCTACCACCTTTCTTCCAGTCAAGAGTTGGACTTCAAAGACTACCTGCATTTCTCCTGTCTGATTTTCCCCACAGATGTATCCATATACATCCATATACAAATATAATTCCACGCAATCTTCAAGTTAACTGTAATGCACTGTTGTCTGACAGACCAAAAACACTGAAATATCAGAATAACTTAACTACACTGCACAGCTCTCATATAAGTGCACATGCTAAGATCATGACCAACTTAAGCCCAGCCTTTTTGGGAAAAAATAATATTTTATTTTCTAAAGAAGGGAAGGGAAAATGGAAGTATGAAAACAGTAACGTGGTTTCTAGAGTTTCATAGTTACATTATAAACTCAAGCAGTTGCTCTAACAATTTCTAACTGAATGAAAGTCAAAGCCTTGACTTTGGCTTGATGTGGTCATTTTAGTTTAATAAGACGGCTCACTGTGTGTCTGATTAAGTAAAAATTCTAGAACCAACAATATGAAAAAGGAATTTGATATAAAGACCATTAGTGTGTCAACTATTTATACTTACCATTTATCAGTGGGAGAATGTGCTAATTGTCAAACATGTAAAGAAAATGCTTACTTTTTAGTACCCCAAGTCATCAAGAATATATAGTTATTCACAACTCTGGATATGAGTGAGAGAGGATATAATTTTTTTTTTTTTTTAAAAAAAAAGGTACTTGGACAATATCACGTGTTTGGAGGTATGGCAAATAGATTGACCAGTGATTATTCTAGTATTGAATTTCAATACTTGAATTATTTTTGTGTCTTCCTAAGAGGAGGGTTTAGCCAAATAGGGCCACATCACTAGGTTTTGCACGTTTCTTTAATCATATGTTGAATAGGCATCTATAAAATGGCTGAATTAGAGTATTATTATGCAAATACTAGATGTTGGACTGTAATTTCAAGTTTCTAAATTACCTTTACAAGCTAAGTGAACACGTGAAATGTTATTATATTCCTGGTGCAATACTTTGTGACTCAGAGGCATCATCTGAATTATTGGAACAACATTTTAATTGAGTGAGTTCTATCTTCACAGCCTACATAATACTGGCTTCCATAGTTTGAGGAGACAGATAGGACTTACAGTAATATTTCTAATTCCTGATGCTCATCACTAGTAAAACCTGAGGCACAAGGCTTTGCCAGTTGTGGCTGCCTGCAATGAACCAATTGGGTTATTTTATCTTTGACCCTGCGTATAAAAATGTTAAGTACTTGAAGAACTAGGTGATTCGAATTTGAAATAGAGTTCAGAAATTCTGCTTCCACATCAATCACTGGTATACTTAGAACCTTAAATAGGAAGAGAGCAGATGCTTTTCACATACTGTTAGAAGGAGCTCTAATAGAAACTGAGAGGGGTAGAGAGTGAGCCAGGCCACTGCAGCACAAACCCTGACAGCTTTTAGAATATATGGCTTCTACCTTTCAAACATATGTGGTCATTAAAACTACATTGTGAAAAAATAGTTTTAAGCAAATATAGTGCCCCAGATACTCCAAGAAATGCCTTGACATTAGCACTTTATTTTTCACGAATAACTTACAGAAATAGCACAGCTTGGGGAGGTAAAGGGAAGCTTTGACTGTGTTTACCTGTCAGTTTCTTGGGAGACCTGCTAATCTGGAAAGTTTAGTGTAGAGTGGATAATGACATAGTTTGTGTTAGATTTAGGAAGAATGCTATAACTAATCCACAGGACTAACTTCAGTTTTCAAAGGTTTCATTTGGGAACTAGACTGACCTCCTTGAAGCTAGTAAAGATCACGATATGGTTTCTCCCTCCCTTCCTCCAAGTTTCCTTCCCTACCTTCACAGCCATACACGGCGATGAAGACAGCTTAGTCACGTGGGATGGAGAGACTACAGATAAATACACCTCTCCCTCTTTCAAGGTCTGCATGTAGAAGATGGATAAATTGTATACAGCTCACAATTGTGGGCAGAAGAAACTGAATTCTGAACTGGATGTCAATAGGAATGTTTTAACCTTCCTTGGAAAAGAAACTAGAAGAATTTTTCAAAGACCATAATATACTGTGAGGAAAGAAATATTCACAAAGTACATCCAAGGTGGGGACTGTTTAGGGTAAAGGCCCCTGGCACATACCTGATTTCACAACCTTCAATCTGCACTCAATCTGGGACTTTCTGTAACACCAGCTTTCTTTACTTCGGGAGCTTCATGGTGGTTTGGAACTAGTTTTCTAAACACAGTATATAGAACACTAGGTCAAAATTTCATCTAGAATAAACTTCCGAAATGCCAGTTCCACCATATGCCAGAACCAGGTGCTTTAACAAGATGTTCAAACAACAGTGCAGAAAATCAGGCAAACACCCTGAAGCCACCACATTCATCACAGGGGTGAAACTATGATTTTGCCATTGTGAGCAAAAGTAATAGGTAGTATAGATTGGACAGCATGTCAAAAGACAGAAATTTTATCTTCCATATATAGTTTAAGGCATTCAGGCCAATGAGTGACATATGAGAAGGGGTAAGAGCCTATCTATTTTATAAGCAAACGTTAACAAATGAAATTCCTTATTTAGTTCTCTCTGTGTGTGTCTCTGTCTGTCTCTCTACCTCTCTCTGTCTTCCCCCTCTTTTTCTCTAGCTTTCTGTCAGTTTCTCTCTATCTCTCCCCCTCACTCTATTTTTAATTTTCTATTCACTTTACAGTCCATTCACTGTCACCTCCCACACCCTTCCCTTCATTTCCCCTTCCCTTCTCCTCTGAGTGGGTTGGGGAACCCTACATATTCCCCCCCCACACACACTCTGGCATTTTGTTTCTGCAAGGCTAGGAGCTTCCTCTCCCACTGAGGCCAGAGAAGGCAGTGCAGCTAGAAGAACATATTTCACATATAGGCAATCTCTTCTCTCTCTCTCTCTCTCTCTCTCTCTCTCTCTCTCTCTCTCTCTCTCTCT
>JANHMN010000031.1:779968-825086 GCA_030674055.1 Rhabdomys pumilio | reverse complement strand
GAGAGAGAGAGAGAGAGAGAGAGAGAGAGAGAGAGAGAGAGAGAAGGGGAATACGCTTTGTCAAATGGTTGTCCTGTGTCTATTGATATGATTATGGCTCTTTAGTCTTGTACTCTATGAATAAAAAAAAAAGGTACTTAGTACATTGATTTTCACATATCTAGAAAGCCTTATATTCCTTAGATGAACTCCACTTGTCTATGGTTTAGATGACTGTTTTGTGTGTGACCACTCACTGTGTTAGCCTTCTGCTGGTAGTCTTGTTTTTAAAGGATGATTTTGATTTTTGTTGTTTTCTATCAGCCTGAGCCAATAGAGCTTCTCATTCTTTTCTACTGCTTAGGGAAGTTTGTGACACACTGGCATGGCATTCTTTTCTTCGGTGCCTTGAATATTCTATCCTCTGACTCTTGCCTTAACAGTTCTGGAGAAAAGACAGCTCTGGTACTACCAACCCTTCATATACTCTTGGTTGATGTGTCTTGGGGGTGCTAAGGTTCTCTTTTCTCCTCCTATAGCCTGTGTGTCTAGGTACAGCACACAAAGTTATTCTATTCTTCTTCTGTCTGTCATCTAATTTGGGAAAGTTCTAGTTTGTATTTTTCAAATACCCCTGTGTATCTTTCTTTCCCAGCTCACCCCCTCTCATCCGAGGGCATCACAGTGCAGATTGTGATGTCCCTGGTGATGCTCAAAGGCCTAGAAGGTACTGTTGATTTTATTCTGTTCTCCTATCTGTTTTGCAGACTATATAATGAAGCCATAGCCTTCTTTAGTGCTACTGATCTTTCTTCTGCCAGCTCAACTCTACTTTTAAGTGTTTCAGGTAAAATTTTCATTTCTATTTTCGAATTTGTCAACTCCTGAGTTTTTAGTCATCTATTTTTACAGTCTATTGTGTTAATGTATTAGCATTCTTCATTTGGCAGGTCATTGTTTCACATTTTCATTTGCTTCTTTAGACATGGATCCTTGGTTCACTAGATGCATTTGTAACAACCAATTTAAATCCTCTGTGTGGTTAGTCTAACCCAACATCTCCTTCAGAACTGGGCCCTATGTACTGCTTATGTGAAATAAAGTAACCCGGTTCAGTTCTTTGTGTTTCCTTTAACTTTTCTGTCAGAGTCGTAATCTAATCTAGGTAATCTTTTAGGTAATCTAATGGGAAAACTCTGTAAACCAGACACTTCCCATTACCATCTCTCTGGTCTACTTGTTTTGGTTCTTTTGTTCCTGTTTGTTTAATGGCATTCCTGGAATAATCCTGAAAAATCTGAAATCTAGGTTGTGTGCAGCTAAGGAAATTTCTCTTCAGATATTCTAGTGTCTGTTAACGGCTGAACAAACCATGTGCCCTGGCTGGTGCTGACCCGCCCTTGCTTTGCTGAAGGCTCTCCATGTGTGGTAGAGCACATGCGGTGCTCCAGTCTACATATGTGACATTGCACATGAGATGCTCCAGTCTACATGTGTGACAGAGCACATGCAGTGCTCCAGTCCACATGTGTGACAGAGCACATGTGGTGCTCCAGTCTACATGTGTGACAGAGCACATAAGATGCTCCAGTCTACATGTGTGACAGAGCACATGCAATGCTCCAGTTCACATGTGTGACAGAGCACATGTGGTGCTCCAGTCTACATGTGTAACAGAGCACATGAGATGCTCCAGTCTACATGTGTGACAGAGCACATGCAATGCTCCAATTGTTTCCAGTTCACCTTAGTGCCCTTATGTCCTGCATAGGGGAGAGTCAAGGGCATCCTTAGGTGAGGAAGTAGGATATTTCTGGTATTTTCTGGGCATGAACAGAGCCATGCCCATGCACATGACTTTGTAGGTTGCCAGGAATACAGACAAGCTTTCCCAAACCTCTGTGCGATTTACCCTATATGTCTAAGTTTCAGTCAAGCCCTCCCATTCCGTAGATATTAAATAATTGGCAACTATTGTTTTCAAAAACTTGCTAGGTATAGTGAGCTTTCTAGAATGGGTACCAAGTATGATTAATTAGTAACAATGCCCTGTGAATGGGACTTTTCTAGAGAAGTATAAAGCACATCAACTAATGGGAATGCTCTCAGAAGGGGCTTTTCTGGAGAGTTCTAAACCTGTTCATGCCAGGTTTCACAGTAGTGAGTCTGCTGGTGTTTAAAGCTACCATACAAGTCTCTCTCTCTCCCTCCCTCTCTCTCTCTCTCTCCCTCCCTCTCTCTCTCTCTCTCACACACACACACAAATACATGCATACATGCATACATACATACACACATGCACACACACATACACAAACACATGCACACATGCATATATAGACACTTACACATACACAAACAGATGCACACATGCATATACACAAGCAAACAAACATGCACACAGATGAGAGGACAAGTAAAAATGTCACAAAGGTCACTGATGTTTCTCAAATTTTATATTTTTTAACTAAGACTTTTAAAAGTTTATTTTCATAACTTCTGCAAGTGTTCATAATTTTCTGGAGAAGTTTGGGGATGTCCTCACTAACCATTCTGGAAATGCTTCCTTTTATCAGAGTTTAAAATTTAACAATTTAAAATGTATTTCTATGTTAATGAACAAAATATGGCAATGCACTCATTCATCTACTATGTAGAACCATGTGGTGTTATAATATAACTGTATCATAGCATTATGCAAGATACTCTCTACTTCTTGATTGTGTGACTGAATGACTGACTGAATGACTGACTGACTGACTGATTGATGATCCATGTTCTCAAAGAGCTCAGATGCCACCAAGAGAGGCAGGTTGGCGGCCTACCAAGATGCCTTCTAGAGAAGCAACCATTATCTCTGTGATTTTACTCTGGTGCCAAGTCTGGCCTTTAGCTTTGCAGACTCAGCTAAAAGTCATCTATCACAGCCTAAGTGGGGACTCATCTATGGGACACATTCTCATTAACCCAGACCATATGGACCCAAATACCAACTTATTAATTCATGATAAGAATGAGAAATGCTATGAGGACCACAGCCATTGTACCCGCATGTCTACTGTAGTTTTCTGCTGTAGGAAATATTTCAAGACACTTTCAAGAATTTTCTAAGCTAAACACAAAAGCAATACAACAAAATTTGTTATAAAATCCTGGTATTGAAACAAGGCCCAATTATCTATTAAGACCCTAACTTATGCATTTTCCTCCTGATAAAGGAGACTGGAAACAATGGAAAACTTATCTTACAGTTTACTATCCAAGGCTCCTACTTGACAGGAGAATGTGGAGAAGAGAGAAGGAATAAGCACTTTTATTCTTTCTTTTTGTGTCTTCTTAGTTTAGAAGAGAGAGACTCAGGAGAAGCTAGACTAGCACAATCTCCTGGGTAGAGGAGGGAAGACTGATGTTTTTCATTAAAAAGGAACAGTTCAATCTGAGAAGACATAGTTTCATTGATGCTAAGAAAGATGAAAAGGGAACAGGTATTCCAAGAGTGGTCCTCCAAAAGACACAAGCCTGTGTCTTCCTCTCAGAGAAGTAGACATGGTAAGTGAGCAGCACCTGCCTGCCCAGAGGTGCCCGGTTCCCGAATGTCCCACTCTAGCTATGAAAGTAAAGCTCAAGAGGCTAAAACATCACGGGTTCAGCTTCTGTGGACTAGAGAATGTGTAGGGTTCCCCACTATAAAACACGGCTGAACTTTAATGTCTTAAGTTGCTCCTTACCCATGATGCCAGTGCTGTCTCGATTCTTTGAGGTTTGGATGGCCCTTGATTGGGTACTGTTTGTGGAGGTCTTTGTCTATACAGGCTGGTCCTGGACAGCACCTTTGGTGGATGTATTTTAAAAGCTTTGGCTTCAAACCCCTCAAATCAACTTTACAGCCAGATGCTTTCTCTGAGTCATCTCATTATTGTGGCCACAATGTACCTCTATCACCAACTTTTATATTCATTCTATTAACATTACACAAGCTATGTGACATTTTAAATCCAGATAACATAAAAACAGATTCTCCTCTTTTTCCTTTTCCCAGAGGGCAGTCTTCTTGCTCCTGTTAATTCTGTAATCTTTTGTTCTATCTCCCCCAATTTCTGGAATTACTAACAATTTCTGACACACCCACTCACAGCACTTTGCCTCCCGTCTACCTTCAACGATCCTCAGGAGTTGCTAATTTCCCCAGTTAACATCATTGTCCTCTACTCATTCTCCTGACCACTCTGCTCCAGTTATTCCTTAATTTTTTTATTTCCTTATTGTTTTTCTTATTTCCATCTCTTCCACCTGTGCAGGTTGCAGGTAAAATGAGCAAAATCAGATAACTAATATACAGGCACACCAAGCTTCCAGATTTCACAAGATGCTTTGCTCCTCTGAAATAAGGCTATTGTTAGAGGTCAGATAGCTGATGAGAAGCTCTGAAATATTTCTACAAGGCGTACAAGAAGCAAGCTCCACTGACCACCAAGATTCAAAAATAACCTTTAATGAGTGTTCGCATGACTCCCTTTTGACAACAACACAAAGAAAAGGGACCCATAGCTTTCTCATTAATCTGTATCCTTTCCCACCTTCTGTATAAAAGAGAACAAGAAACTTCTGTTACCTTCCTTTTGGACATCAAGTATACGGTAATGCATTTCTGTGAAAATATCTTTTACATTCAAAGAGATGGCAACCCAGAGCCATGTTAAAAATTCATGTAGAGGTCACTTAAGATTTAGCCTGATATCCTGCTGTGTGCTCAGGCTGTCTGTTTAACCTGTCTTTAAGAGAATAACATAACCAATCTTACTTGCTCTGGATTTTCTATATAATTAGCATGTACAGCCTAAGCTAAGGCATAGCTGTAATCTTAAAGTATGTACTATTTCATGCCTCTGACTCAGAGAGCAATGAATGTGTATTTGTATACATGTCATGGCAACCATTTGCTGAAGGCAGCAAACAGGTCAAAAGCAACATATACAACAAATATTCACCATAAATGTCAGTGTATGAGTATTTTTTGAAAAGGGTATGTTTGTCATTCTGAATGCTTCATGGTCGGTAAGTTAAATCACTTGTAAAACTCTGTTAAGGACTAGAGAGATGACTCAGTGGTTAAGAGCACTGACTGGTTTTCCAGAGGTCCTGAGTTCAATTCCTAGCAACCAAATGGTGGCTGGCAACCATCTGTAATGGGATCTGATGTACTCTTCTGGTATGTGTTTGATGACAGTGACAGTGTACTCATAATAAAAAAAATATTTAAAAAGAAAACTCTGTTAAAGATTTTTGTAAACTCTCCCTCATTCATTTCCTACGCCATGATGTCTGTGCTGTCCAATGAACAGAAAAAAACCTTTTTGTTAGGGACAATACTTAGGTAATCAGAACAGGTCAGTCATACCCCCTTATAGACTTCAGATAGGCCAAAACCATAAGCTACAGGCAGATGGAAGATGTGTTGGGAACAGAAGTGAGGGCTTCACAGTTGTGCTCTCTCTTGGTCAAATTAATTTAAGCAGATGTACTGGGCTTCCTTCCATTAATGTGCACTGACACATTTTGGGTCCCCAGAGGCTGCCCTTTTAACCAATGCACAAATACCATTTAAAAAAACATCAAACAAAAGCAAAGTAGTCCCCACTATCTAGAAATACAGCAAATTAAAAATGTTGCTCCTTAGCAAGATGGCTATTGCCTTCATAGCAACACTTGGAAACTGAAGCAAGTGCTGTGCACTCGGGCAACGAATGTTAACACAATGAATGTAAACACGATGAATGTTAACACAACGAATGTTAACACAACGAATGTTAACACGACAAATGTTAACACAATGAATGTTAACACAACGAATGTTAACACAATGAATGTTAACACAATGAATGTTAACACAATGAATGGTAACACAACGAATGTTAACACGATGAATGTTAACACAACGAATGTTAACACAACGAATGTTAACACGACGAATGGTAACACAACGAATGTTAACACAACGAATGGTAACACGACGAATGTTAACACAATGAATGTTAACACAACGAATGTTAACACAACGAATGGTAACACAATGAATGGTAACACAATGAATGGTAACACAATGCTGACATTGCTAAGCAAAAATTGTTAATCTGACCATGGTGAAATGCAGTTTCATAGGAATATCTGGCTACAAAAAAGAAATTTAGAGGAGCCAATTTGCGTCTATGTACCTTGCTAAAAATTAAGTTTAATAGTGATTAACAAGACTAGGCTAACATTTAAGGAGAATGGGAAGTCATTCATTTGTATAGGACACTGATAGTCCTCATGGCCCAAGACATTGCTTATAGTTTGTACCTATATTACTTGAAAGTCACTACATCAGAGTGAAAGTGTTACACAGACGTCTCTAAAAATAGACACTCAAATGTGCATAATTCACAAGAGAAAGAAGGGGAAAGAAGATGAAAGAAGGTACAGATATTAAATGACTACTAGGAATCTTCATGTGTATGATGTAAAATTCCCATAAACTATCAATAAGACAAGCACTAATGGGATAGTGGTCAAGAGTATGGTCTTTAGAATTGCAATATCTACCCCTAAAGCCTGACTCTATGCTAGCACTGCCTCTGCATCTTCATTTGTGAAAGGGAGATTCCCAACTAATGACAGTGTGATGGTTTGCATATACTTAGCCCGGAAGTGGCACTATTAGGTGGCCTTGTTAAAGGAAGTGTGTAACTGTGTGTGTGTGTGGGGGGGGGGTTGAATCCCTCCTCCTAGTTGACTGGGAGACAGTCTTCTCTTGGATGCAGTTGGATCAAGATGTAGAACTCTCAGTTCCTTTTCCAGCACCATGTATACCTGGAGGCTGCCATGCTTCCCACTGTAATGATAATAGACTGAACCTCTGAAATTGTAAGACAGCCCTAATTAAATGTTGCCCTTTATAAGACTTGTCTTGGTCATATTGACTCTTCATAGCAATGGAAGCCCTAACTAAGACAGAACTGTACATCCAGACAAATCATTGCAAGTTGAAAATCCTGCACATAGAAAATGAACTTACTACAGCTAGCTTCCTTAAATACCAATCAGAACGGATATGGAACAAAACTCCCAATCAGAGCAGATATGGAACAAAACTCCCGATCAGAGCAGATATGGAACAAAACTCCCAATCTTTGCACAACTTTTACTACAGCTGCTTCAAATTTCTATTTCATATTTCTTTCATATTTCTATGCTCATATTTGACCGTTTCAAATCAGATTAACATCTCTCATTGTTTCTATGCATCAATGTCCAAGAAGTTGCAATTTTCCACCCCAAATGAGACTCTTGATGAAATAAATTGGTTTATTTGTGTTTTCAAAAATTTAAAATCAACTTTCATTAGTCATTACACTGTACATGTTTTATGTGCAATATAAACAGATGATCCAAGATTAGCCAGGCAAATAATAAAAACAGGAGTTATAATTTTAATTTGCCATTAGATATTGTTGTCCAGGAAAGTAAGGACTATATCTGATTCACTTACAACTTTGTATCTAGAACAGTGTAGTGCCTGATACATATGACTATTCAATAACTACCTGAGGAGAAAGAGGAAAGACAGAGGCGAGGGAGGAAGTGAGGCAGAGGGGAGGGAGGAATGGGGAGATGAGCACCAGTCTGATCTCTTGTCTCAGCTTCCTAGTGAGTTTCACACCCTTTTTCACAAACATTGGGGGAAGTTTGACTTGCTTTTACATTGCACTAAATTTGGTGCTCAGAAGGCCCAGGGCATGTATCCCCTGACTTGCCAAGTGCTTTGAGTTTTACTGAACTAAAAAAAAAAAAAAATTATGGCTAGGCAATTAGGAACACATATGTGTCACAGGGCCACAGACTCCCCCTGGCAAGAAGGCACTTGGCAGTTTTCAGGCACCCATCACCTCCTGTCCTGAGTCAGCCTCCTGAGAAGATGGCCCTTCAGGACAGGGCAAAGTTTTCCACTGCGATTACTTTTGTTTCTTGAGAAGTTTTTTACATTACCTTATATATAAAAGAGTTATAAAATCAAATATTTAAAACAAATTAGGAAGAAATTTATGTTAACACAATTATCTGATATGCATACATTTTACATATATACATATATCATGACGTATATCATGTATATGCATGATACACATAATCTTCTACTATTAAATATCAATGAGATGAATGTGCTTGTTTATTTTCACATAACAAATTAAATCTTGGTTGAAGTTTTGGTACTAAAGGATGCAGAGCATTTCCAACATTTCCCAGAGATGATTGATACTTTGATTTGTAATCATGAGTCCTCATGTTACTTTGGATAAATACGTAGTACAAAATGGCGGGAGTATATCTAGGGTCATTTGAGAAATTGTTGGAAATTCTGCCGTAATCCAAAGCCAAAATGCATTTAACAAATTCTTATGAAATTTGAATAACCAACTCAAACAGTCATTTAAAAAAATCCAATATTCTAGCACAATGCATTCCAAAGATATACTGGTTTGATATTTACATGCAGAAGAATGACAGAAGGAAAATATTGGAAGTCTTTGTTTTACATAATTAAACCATATGTTTCCATAACAGCAGAAATCTGTGTACATGGAGTAAAAACACTGCACCTCATAACAGACAGCAGACTTAGGTCTGAGCAGAACCACTTGGGGCAGAGTAGTTGTGTGGAGTGACACCACTGCACAGTGTAACTGCCTGGTATACACAACTAAAGTGTCAGTGAACTCCCAAGATGCAACATGGGCAAGCTCTAGTAGAGACCTCCTGGTTCATGGCACCAAGCACGATAGATTTTTAATAAATTACTGCCTGTTACATATTCAGAAACTTCACTAGTGGCAAATTCTTCATAATCTCCACATGTATGTGTACTAGTGACCCACAGTTTAAGAGGACAAGTTTCAGGACACGAGTCTGTACATCAGACAAACAGCAAACAGCAAGCTTGTCTTTCTCTACTGCCAGGTTTCCTTCTGAAGAAATGGCTGTGTCCTAAGAAGTCAAAACAGAATACAGGGGGGATTATTATGTAATAAAGGGTACACCTCACAATAAAAGAGATAACTTATTATGAAAAAGCAGCCTTTAGTGATATAAGGCAAAAATGCTAGAAGCTCAGTAATATTAGGCCTTTTGAAACAAAGTATTTAAAGGTTTCCTATACACCCCCCCACACACACACACATCATCCTGCTGAATTCTGTTACACAACTTGGTTTGTATTTTTGTCAGAATGCATGAAGAAACAGTACCTACTTTACTTTTACAGTCCTAATTGAATTTAGTCATATAAAAAATATTACAAGTGATCATTATATTTTAATCTTGTTATCATGTTTCTAAAAGTACCTTTAATTTTTTGAGTGCTTTTTACAGTGTATTTTGATCATATTCACTTTCCATCCCTTACCTTTTCAGGTCCACTCCTGCCTTCATACCCCCAAATCTTCTTGTCCTTCTGAGAAAATACCCATTGGTTTCAAAGGATCCCATATTCTTCATTGTACTCTTGGATATGGAGCTATCCCCTGCACTGTGTGAACCTACCAGGAGCCACCCCCTTTAAAATCGCTGACCACCCCCACTCCTAAAAGCCATCAACTGCTCATAGGTCCTCCGGGAGGGTGGAAGCTTGTGAACTACTTCCCACCATGCAGGAGGCCGTTACTGACTCACCATGCCTGCTGTGAGTTCATGAGTGTGTTGCTCCTGGCACTGCCATCTTGTCTATCTGTGCCAAGACTGTGTAGTATCTTGATCATTTCTTCCCAGTCTATCTTTTGCAACACAGATTACATTTCATGGTTCTCTACCAATAAAATAACAAACCAAACCAAAACATCTTTGGGGGGAACGGAGAGAGAGCTCTGGGGTTAAGAGAACTTATTGCTCTAACCAAAGAACTGGAAGTTCAGTTCCCAGCACCAAATCAGGTGGCTCATACATATTTACAACTTCAGCTCCAGATAATGTGACACTCCCTTCTGACATCCATGGGCACCAATGTACACACACACACACACACACACACACACACACACACAGAGAGAGAGAGAGAGAGAGAGAGAGAGAGAGAGAGAGAGAGGAGCCATAGATAGTTGTCCAGTCTCTCCACATCTATTCAATATAGCTACTTGATGTTTTACCTAGAGCAGTAAGACAACTGAAGGAGATCAAGATATCTGAACTATAGGTATATAATCAAAGTATCTTTTTTTGTCTTTTTTTTATTGAACATTTTGTTTACATTTCAGATGTTATCACCTTACCCCATTTCCCCCGCCAACCTATCCAGGAATCCCCTATTCCATTCCCCCTTCCCTGCCTATATGAGTATGTGCCCCCATCCATCCATCCATTCCCACCTCCCCACCCTCTAATTCCCCCACACTGGGGCATTCAGCCTTCACAAGACCAAGGATCTCTTCTCCTACCTATGCCCGACAAGGCCATCCTCCTCTACATATACAGCTGGAGAAATGGGTCCCTCCCTATGTGCTCCCAGGCTGGTGGTTTAGATTCTGTGAGCTCTGGTTGGTTGGTATTGTTACTCACCCTGTGGGGCCACAAACCCTTTCAGCTCCTTCAATCTTCTCTCTAACTCCTCCTCTGGGAACCCCATGATCAGATCAATGGTTAGCTGGGAGCATCTGCCTCTGTAAATAGAAGGCTCTGGCAGACCTTTAAGAAGACAGCTATATCAGGCTCCTGTCAGCATGCACTTCCTGACATCCACATCAGCGTCTACCTTTGGTGGAACAGTCTCCAGACGGCCCCTTCTTCAGTTTCTGTCCCACACTTTGTCTCCAAATTTAATTCCATGAGTATTTTGTTACTCCTTCTAAGAAGGACCCGAAGCACCCACACTTCTTCTCTCTTCATGAGCTTCATGTGGTCTGTAAGTTGTATCTTGGATATTGAGAGCTCTTGGGCTAATATCAAATTATCAGTGATTGAATACCTTGTGTGTTCTTTTGTGATTGGGTTACTTAACTCAGGATGATATTTTCTCATTCCATCCATTTACCTAAGAATTTCACAAATTCATTGTTTTTAATAGTTGAGTAATACTTAATTGTGTAAATGTACCACATTTTCTGTATCCATTCCTCTGTTGAAGGACATCTGGGTTCTTTCCAGCTTCTGGCTATTATAAATAAGGCTGCTATGAAAATAATGGAGCATGTGTCCTTGTTATATGTTGGAGGATCTTCTGGGTATATATGCTCAGGAGTGGTATAGCTGGGTCGTCAGGTAATGCTATGTCCACTGGTCTGAGGAACAGCCAGACTGATTTCCAGAGTGGCTGTACCAGCTTGCAATCCCACCAACAATGGAAGACTGTTCCTCTTTCTCCACATCCTTGTCAGCATCTGCTATCACCTGACTTTTTGATCTTAGCCATTCTGACTGGTGTGATGTGGAAATCTCAGGGTCGTTTTAATTTGCATTTCCCTGATGACTAAGGATGTTGAACACTTCTTTAGATGCTTCTCCACAATTCCAGTTTCCTCCGTTAAGAATTCTGTTTAGCTCTGCACCCCATTTTTAATAGGGTTATTTGGTTATCAGGAGCCTAATTTCTTGAGTTCTTTGTATATATTGGATATTAGTCCTCTATCTGATGTGGGATTGGTAAAGATCTTTTCCCAATCTGTTGGCTGCTGTTTTGTCCTATTGACAGTTTTCTTTGCCTTATAGAAGCTTTGCAATTTTATGAGGTCCCATTTGTCAATTCTTGATCTTAGAGCATAAGCCCTTGGTGTTCTGTTCAGGAACTTTTCCCCTGTGCCCAAATATTCGAGGTTCTTTCCCACCTTCTCTTCTATTAGTTTCAGTGTATCTGGTTTTATGTGGAGGTCCTTGATCCACTTGGACTTGAACTTTGTACAAGGAGATAAGAATGGATTAATTTGCATTCTTCTACACTCTGACCTCCAGTTGAATCAGCACCATTTGTTGAAAATACTGTTCTTTTTCCACAAGACAGTTTTAGCTCCTTTGTCAAAGATCAAGTGACCATAGGTGTGTGGGTTCATTTCTGGGTCTTCAATTTCATTGCATTGACCTTCCTGCCTGTCTCTGTACCAACACCATACAGTTTTTATCACTATTCTCTGTAGCACAGCTTGAGATCTTGGATGGTGATTCCCCCAGAAGTTTATTTTTGTTGTTGAGAATAGTTCTTGGTATTCCATGTTTTTTGTTATACCAAATGAATTTGAGAATTGCTCTTTCTAACTCTGTGAAGAATTGATTTGGAATTTTGATGGGGATTGCATTGAATCCATAGATTGCTTTCGGCAAGATGGCCATTTTTACTATACTAATCCTGCCAATCCATGAGCATGGGAGATCTTTCTATCTTCTGAGATCTTTTTTGATTTCTTTCTTCAGAGACTTGAAGTTCTTGTCATACAGATCTTTTACTTGCTTGGTTAGATTCACACCAAGATATTTTACATTATTTGTGACTATTGTGAAGGGTGTCATTTTCATAATTTCTTTCTCAGCCTGTTTATTCTTCGAGTAGAGGAAGGCTAGTTTTAGTGAAGAATTCTATCAGACTGTCAAGGAAGACCTAATACCAATTCTCTTCAAACTATTCCACAGAGTAGAAACAGAAGAAACAATACCCAGTTCGTTCTATGAAGCTACAATCACACTCATACCTAAACCTCACAAAGACTCAACGAAGGAAGAGAATTTCAGACCAATCTCTCTTATGAATATTGATGCAAAAATACTCAATAAAATTCTTGCAAACTGAATCCAAGAACACATCAAAACAATCATCCATCATGATCAAGTAGGCTTTATCCCAGGAATGCAGGGATGGTTCAACATTTGGAAATCCATCAATGTAATCCACTATATAAACAAACTCAAAGAAAAAACAGCATGGTCATCTTACTAGATGCTGAGAAAGCATTTGACAAAATTCAACATCCCTTTATGGTAAAAGTCTTGGAAAAATCAGGAATTCAAGCCCATACCTAAATATAGTAAAAGCAATATACAGAAAGCTAGTAGCCAACATCAAACTAAATGGAGAAAAACTTAAAGCAATCCCACTAAAATCAGGGACTAGACAAGGCTGCCCACTTTCTCCCTACCTATTCAATATAGTACTGGAAGTCCTAGCCAGAGCAATTAGACAACAAAAGGAAGTCAAAGGGATATAAATAGGAAAAGAAAAAGTCAATTTTTTTGCAGGTGATATGATAGTATACTTAAATGACCCCAAAACTTCCACCAGAGAACTCCGAAACCTGAAAACAGCTTCAGCATAGTGGCTGGATATAAAATCAACTCAAACAAATTATCATTATTTTTTAAAAAGTTCTTTACATGTATAAATTGAATAGAGGAAATGTTCAAGAAAATACCATAAATACAGAGACAGACTTACACACTTATGAGGAAAAGTCTGAATGCTGGCAATTAGTTTAGTCTGCCTTAAATGGATTCTCATTGAGCAATGCCCAGGAAATGTGAAATCTCCACCAGGAGTTATTTTAAATTCCCTGGGAGGCTAATTTGTCAAATTGACCCTGTCCAATGTCTGCTAATCAATCTAGATTTTTATGCTAACTTTAGTGTGGCCCTTGTTGGACTATATATGGCAGAGCCAACCTGGGTTTGTACAATCACAGTACCTGGCCCTATTTCTGTGTTTATAAAATACAAACTAATTCACTTTTTATGATTTGTTCCTGTTTCAGAACTGAAAAGAAGACATGGGATAACATGTTAGGAGACAAGGATAAATAGAACCTAAGCCTTAAAAGATACAGAAAAGACCTTTAACAAAGTCCAACACCTCTTCATTATAAAAGTTCATGTGTGTTCTGGCCTCAGTGGGAGAAGACGTGCTTAATCCTTGAGAGACTTGAGGCCCCAGTGAAGTGAGAGGTCTTGTTGGAGTGGGGGCAGCACCCTCCTGGAGACAAAGGGAAGGAGGAATGGGATAAGGAACTGGGGGGGGGGGGGGGGACAACTATTGTAATGTAAATAAATAAAATAACTTTAAAAACAGTCCTACAGAGGTAAGGGATACAAGGGACACACCTTAAGGTAATAAAGGCAGTTTACAGCATAGCCAACACCAACTTGAGAAGAGAAACTCAAACAATTCCACTAAATTCAGAAACAAGACAAGGATGTCCACTCTCACCATATCTATACAACATAGCACTTGAAATCTTAACTAAAGCAGTAAGACAGCTGAAAATCAAGGGGATACAAATTAAAAAGGAAGAAGCCAAAATATCTTTATTTGCAGATGATATGATAGCATACATAAGTGACCCTAAAAATTCCACATGAAAAATTTCTACAGCTGATAAACACTTTCAGTAAAGAAGCAGGATAAAAAGATAATTCATGGGCTGGAAAGATGGCTCAGAGGTTAAGAGCACTGACTGTTCTTCCAGAGGTCTTGAGTTCAATTCCCAGCATCCACTTGGTGGCTCACAAGCATCTGTAATGGTGCTGGTGTGTCTGAAGACAGTTATAGTGTACTCATATAAATAAAAACTTACTATATAATTTATATATATATACATATATATATGTATATATATACATATATACATATATACACACACACACACACACATATATATATATATATAATTAACTTACAAAAATCAGTAACATTATTATATACAAATGACAAACTGACTGAAGAGAAATCAGGGAAACACCTGTCATAATTACTTCAAAAAATATAAAACATATTGGGATACGTCTAACCAAGCAAGTGAAAAACTTATATGATTAAAAACTTTAAAACACAGAAAAAAAATGAAGAGAATATCAAAAGATGGCGAGATATCCTATGCTCATAGATCAGTAGGATTAATGTAGTAAGAATGGTTGTCCTACCAAGACCAATCTACAGATTGGATGTAATCACTCTCAGTAAGAGATAGCTTACATTAAGGACTGTGTAAGGGCAGTATGGAACCCGAATATACTAGAACCTTACTAAAATTTGTACATATGTGATGGAGACCTAAATGAAATTGCCAAATAACAGGAGAGACGGAACACCTATTGGATATCTCTTGTCACCAAATGAAGCTTTAAAGTATTGGGATTGGGTTATATCTAATTTAGTTGTTGGCCAAAGGGATCTCAGACTGTCAACAAGGCTATTGGTTACTCTTTACAAACTGAGAGCAAGGTCCCCTTGCTGAGGAAAACACATACACAATTTATTAAACAATTCATGGAGATGTTTCACTGGTGTCTAACAGAACCTTCACCCCTATATTCTAGCATCTTTGATATAGGAAGGCATTATTCATGCTACTAAAGGAGAAACAAACCCAAACCCAGTCACAAGCCCTTTGATCTGCAATAGTGTCCTGACTCGAACATGTGCTAAAACATTGATGGCATAAAACTGTGGGAGTAGCCAACCAATAGCTATTGTGACTTAAGGCCCATTCCATAAGATGGTACCACTACCCAGCATTGCTTGAGTATAAAACCTGAGTCTACAGAGCCCAGGAGCCTAGGGCAAAACCAAATACTACTAGTGTTCTTTTTTTTAAAGCCCAATAAAATGACTTCCGTTGCTATTATAATATTCTCTTTGATCAGTGCCTTGCTCAGCCATCATTAGACAAGCTGCTTCCTGCAGCAGATGGGAACAAGTGCAGAGACCCACAGCCAGACATTATACAGAGAATGAGAAACCTTGGAACACTCAGCTTCAAACAAGATGTCTCCATCAAATCCCTCCCCTCAGGACTCAGGGAACCCTGCTGAAGAGAAAATGGAAAGAGTGTAAGGGCCAGAGGGGGTGGAGGATACCAAGGAAACAAAGCCCTCTAAATCAACAGTATCCAT
This sequence comes from Rhabdomys pumilio, assembly GCA_030674055.1. Lineage (NCBI taxonomy): Eukaryota > Metazoa > Chordata > Mammalia > Rodentia > Muridae > Rhabdomys > Rhabdomys pumilio. The sequence continues at coordinate 809,216 of JANHMN010000031.1, read as the reverse complement.
GTACACGGGAGCATTCACAGGGCCTGCATGTGTCTGTACTAGATGGGTCCTAGAGCTGAGAGGAGAAGTGGACACATGCCCCATCCCTAACTGTGAAGCTACGTCCCATTGATAACTTGCAAATGAAAATGTAATATTCTCCAAGAGAGCCTTGGTGAGACAGATCACTCTTAGGGGTAAGATGCACACCCAGCACTAGATGGCCAACAGAAAGCAAGATCAAGGGGCTCATTAGAGGCTCCTTGGCTCAGAATGGTTTCTATCTCATTTATTTTATTTTAATCTCTCCCTCTCCTTCTCCTTTCTTCCCTCACCCTTCCTCCCTCCTGCCTTTCCTCCCTTTCTTCTTTCCTCACTCTACCCTACAAATACTTTGTGTATATGTTATGGCTTCCAGTTTGGTGTTTTTATGGGATTCCTAAGTGTTCAAAAGAGTGGGTCTCTGCTTGCTTCACGTGCCTTTTCAGGGCTCTTTTCCTTCTGTTTGTTTTATCCAATTCCAAAAATATCAGTTTTGTTTTATCTTATATTTTGTTTTATTATTATCCTTTGAAAACCTGTTTGTTTTCTAGTGAGAGACAAAGAAATAATGGATCTGGATGGGAAGGAAGTGAGAAAGAACTGGGAGGGGTAGAGGCAGGAGACACTGTGATCAGAGAATATTATGTGAAGGGAGAAAAGGGGGGAAAGTGATAAACAAATTATTTTTAAAGGTTCAGTTGTTTCCCACTAGGGATGAAAAGCATGGCCAGGAGAAGACACCCCAGGTCTACATATCCATCAAAGACTGTGCTAACGACACAAAGAAGCTTTACATCAAACTGGTATGCACATGAGAAGACCCTCTGCACCATTAGTTATCAGGGAGATGCGTAGGAAAGCAGTGAAATAGCACTGTAGTCACTGAATGGCTCTGTTGAAGGGCAGGTGATGCCAAGCGTGTTCAGAGACACAGAGAAGGTAGAGCTAATCCCCAATGCTTGTCAGAATGTGAAGAAACAGAAAAGGCAAAGATAACCCCATTGCTTGACAGAATGAAAAGCTGCACAGCCACTTTCTAAAACAGTCTGGCAGTTGCTTCAAAGCTCAAGAAGAACTCACCATATGTCCAATAAATTCCGATCCTCCGTGTTTGCCCAAGTAATGTGAAAATGTGTGTCAACACAAAGGCTTGTGCGGTGAATGCTCATAGCAGCCTTATTCCTGATAGCTGAAACCCAAGAGAACATAAATGCTCACTAACAGTAGAGTAAGTGTGCTGTACCTGTGCAGCGGAATACTATTCAGTAATGAAGAAAATGAACACAGCAGCGCATTTGAAAAGCATGCTGGAAAAAAGAGGCTGGAGACTTTATGCTATGTATTTCACTCATTATGAAGTTCTGGGGAGAGTACACTCGTTGATACCAGTGATTGGACTTGGTGGTGGTAAGCTATCAAGGGACAAGAACGAAGTTTTAAGTGTGCTCCAGACGTTCTTGAGTCTGATGGTATTTATAAACGTATTGCTTTTTCAAAACCTTGTGACCTGCATGCATGAAATGGATGCATTTTGTGTATAAGTTACATCTCTATAGAGCTAATTTTAAAAATTAAAGTAAGAAAAATGGCCAAGTGGAATAGCTCTAAATCTTGGTGGATATTTTATTTTTCCCAGATGAGGTTTTTAAGGAAATTAAACCGCAGGAAAGTAAACTGTGGGTCTCTAGCTAGAGTGCAAATAAAGTCTAGGCTTAACGCAAAGGCGTGGAGAAACTTAGAAAACATTATTAGTTTTTAAAATGTACAGAGTCATCCTTCTCAGGAGTTATGCAAGGCTGAGAAGGCTCTATGGTAATCTGGCCTGGGTGAGGTGGGCGGCAAAGGAGTCACTGTGTTGTCAACTGCCAGAGAAAATGGTGACCTAATTCTTCACTGGTGCAGGCAAATTCCTGTCTGTTCTAGATGGTTTTTAATACTCTAAACAGTGAAGCTTTATTTTATATCTTTAAGAGTCTATTCCAAAGAATGATTATAACAAAGACATTTGGGTCTAAATGCTCGTTTCCTTCAGGTTGTCCTTTTGGCCTTGCTCATGTGTGCCTTTGTGACACATACAGGTCTGATTTCCTCTATCATGGCAAAGAATAGAAGTCCACCTCGCTCCAGTGATGAATAAGAAGCACAAGAAAGCATTTTGAACAGACCCACGTGTTTTGTGAGGAATTCAGATTTCTGCAACACCCTCCCAGGGATGGTTTAAACCAGACACCTGTAGTGATAGCAGGTGAGTCAGCAAATTCTCTTCTGTCCTGTGATTACACAGGAATGGAACTTTACAAGGTGCCAGTAGGCATTCAGCCCTCTGCTATCCACAACCTTCCTGTGTCCCGAACTGAACTGGGCACTGGGAACTGTCCAGATATTTGGAAAACTGCAGTCAATCTGCACTGATACCTTTTTGTCCTTACTAAACAAATTTTCCAACTAGAAAACTAAACTTTATGGTTCCTTATGCATTCGAATTTTAAAGTCATAATCAAAGAATTCCAAGTTCCAACAACATTGACTTTCTCTGCAAGTCTCCTGCAACTTTCAAGGAAAGAGTCATATTTAATGAATTTTTAGATGTATAAATATTATCGGCAATGCAATTTGCCAGTATATCCTGGCAAGGGTAAGGAGCAGTGTTGGCCAAAGCCTCTCTCATTTCCCAGAGGCTGTAGATAATTCAACAACTTCACCCAAAAAATTGATTTTGATAAAAGCCTTCCTAGAGCATTCTTGGTCAGGATCCTTCTTGCCACTCAGTCCCATTTTTCACCATGAAAAACAACATTCTATGAAAAGATGAGTGTATATTATCAGAAGAACAGAAGGGAGGATTTGCTCCTGCTGGGGAGATGAGTGACCTGGGAGATCCCTGCTAGTACCCAACTTCTCTTGGGCTCTTGGCTTTTAAGATACATCACAAAGTCTTGTGCAAAATGTTCCTGAAAATATTTAATTTTTGCTTCTGCTTTGAATCTTGTGAAGTCAAATGTAAACTTGATCAGGACAGATAGGATTTCCATCTTTTTGATCACCATGCTCTTAAAAAATCGAACAGAGCGTGGTATGTACAACACCCTTGCAGTGTGTTTGATGACTGAAGAAACTGACACATGAATGACTTTGTTTTACCCTGGCATCCCACCAGCAATGGTTCCATTTATGCCTCTCCCCATGTCAAATGCCAATAGTTTATTATTTTTTTTGCATCATGACTCCTATATCATCAAACAGTTGCTTGCAGACTTTAGTTTTCATGAGACTATCTTGATATGTATATAAATATATGTTGCTAATCTAAATCTTAATATATTCAAATTCAGTGGTATGTGGGCACTGAAGAATCCAGATGTTTAAGAGGTAATACATGTGAAAGCACTTAAAAATCAATGGTGTGGGGAATGTATGAATGTGAAATAGTGTAATACAGAAATGAAGTCAGACAGCTAGATGAACAGGTAAGGTAACAGATGATGCCAGAGAACTGTAGTAGTGGGCTTCCTAGAAAGCAAAGTGAAAGACATCTAACACATCTAGGCATGCCTCCAGAAACCCATTGCTTAGAGGAAGATCAAGGGTAGGACCTATGAGGTTTCTGTGGTATATACTGTTTCTATAAATTCTTTATTTTTAGGGTCAAGTTTTACAAATCTAAATGTTAACATTTCATTCTTCTGTCAGCTGCTGGTAAGTAGAAAGCCTAAATATCTGATTTTGAGACTCTTAGTTTGATATTTTGATTATGTTCCAACAAGCCCTACATTTCCTGGGTCAGTTTGTACAGATTTCGGTTCTACTAAACAGATTTAACTTTCCAACCACGTTGTCAAACACACTGAATTTCACCACACACAATGTTTAGTGTGCCATGTTTCTCCAACTTATTATTTCTAAAGACAAGATTCATTATAAACTGATTTCAAATAAAGTTTTCACTTACTACTATTATGTTATAACTATGTCATGTCAATAAAGCAAATAAATATGTGCTGGAAGGCTGATGAGACCCAAAAAATCTGCTGTCAATTCTTCTAACTCGTTGAATATTCAAAAATTAATTTCACATGCTCTGTATACTTATCACTGTGCCAGGGATAAATGGATACAAACATTGTGTAAAGTCAGCCTTGAGAAGCTTAGAGTTTGGTGGAGGAAGCTATTCTAGTGAGTTTCAAAATTATCTCACAATAAATACTGGTTCTCTGGGTACCATGCTCAAGGAACCACACAGGCAGAGCCTGGATGCTCACAATTAAATCTGTCTTAAGTCTAGAACAGTTTCTATTGCATGCTGCTTATCCAGTATATCCAAAAGGATCCCAGGTTTGCAGACCCGAAACTACCTCAGTGCCAGTCACAATCAGCTGGTCCCAGAAATAATATTAGGTTATCCATAGAATCTGGGCTTGTTACTAAGACTTGCCACAGAAGGCACACTTCTGTGTGATTTAAATACCTCAAGCACCTTCTACACACTACTTATAATGCTATCTTAATGTTCAGTTTTTATCTGTATCTCCCAGACATGCCTCATTCTTGGACTGTATTCATGGATGACAGAATTATCTTTTAAATCCAAAATACTCAAGACAAAGTTATTTTAATCTAAGATTTAAACTGATACTATGTTACAGCACATGGCCATCAGCAAACAGAAAGAAAACTGAGATTTTTAAAATAATCAAAATACACTTCATATTTTGAACTAAAATTTTCTAATATCATCAAGCAAACACTCATGGTTTTCATTCAAATATGTCTGTTACTGTGAAAACAGCTTATTTTTTTTTCAACTAAAATACAGACATCTATGGTCATAGGATACTAGCTTATGGAAGAATATTTCAAATGGGCACACTATTATATTTCACTATTACATTAAACTGTAACACTGTTACACTAGCAGTCTGTGAGCATGAAGACCTACAAATGAGAAGGAAAAACTGCATTAACAAAGTTAACCAAACTTTTTTATTGCAGATCAATAAACTGAATTAATGAGGCAGTTCAGGGGTTCACAAGTTTGGACATTCCGCAGGACTGTGATTTCCCAGGAAATCTTTGGGGAATGCATGTTTAAGCATTGTTTTTTTCTGGTCAAAGATATGCACGTTGTTCTATGTGGATTGCTTCATGATTCAGCCATTCATTGGGTAATGTTTATTATATGTATAGTATTTATATATTATATATATAATGTTTATTATTTGTATAACTTAGGAAACCACATTTCAAACATAAAGTGGTAAGAAACTCAGCACCCTATGGGCTGCCCTCTGTTCAACTACTTATAAATTACCAAAGATATTTATACCTATGTCTTCTTGGAATATTTCAAAATTTTATACCTAATGTTATATTATGTCCTTTGGCCCTTAGAATGCAGTAAGGAATCTGTAACCTACTATTTCATAGGCTTTGCTCAGGGAGATCTCACAGGTGTGGCTTGCATGTTAACTTCTTGACATAAAAGAGCTTTCTCTTAAGGTCCCAGTACTTAACCACTGAACATTGTCTCCTCAATGTACCAAAAACCACTCCAATCTCACATCAATACAAATCATGACCAGGCAATCTAGATACACCAGGATATGCATCCTACAAGAGGCAACCATGATGTATAAAGAATATTTTAATCCTTAAGAGAGAGAATTAGATTACTTGCTTCTCCTGGTCTCTAATCGCATCATATACTTAGAACTGTGACCTTGAATTTTCATTCTTCAGTTTCTCTGATTGTGAAAGGACAAGCATCTAAAGGTCAAAGTATAGCTTTCTCTCACCATTCCAGCTGCTAGGTCCTAATTTTTTTATGCTATGAGTAGACATGAGTAGACATATGGGTAGTCATATGGGTAGTCATGTCTAGGTAGCAGCTATTCTAGTTACCTTTGTGCTATTTCAAAAATTCACACACAAGACTGTACACATTTACAAGGTAACTATACTATTTGTCATGTCTGTTTAGAGCATCAACAAGCTATCACCTAGGATGATGTCTCTGAAAGCTCTAGGTCATTCCTAAGAAGACTGCAACTTTCACTGTGAAGAAATGTGAGTTCACTAGTTATTAATAATCCATTCTCCAAAATTTTTTATCCTGCCTGGTGTTTTCTATCTGCAGTGAGATAATTCTGACTCAGACTGTTAATTTGGAAAAATCTCTAGAGAAAAAATATACATGTGCATTTGTAAGAGAGCAGAACACTGGTGTTTTGTGCACATAAGCCAGGCAGCTCACTGTGCCCCTTACTATCTGTCTATGCAAAATTATTTGTCTATGCCACTATATCCTAAAATGTCACTTTAAAATTCTAAGCACCAGAATTTTAAGCATACATACACAAAGACACACACACACATGCACACACACATGCACACACACACATGCACATGCACACACACACACACACACACACATGCACATGCACACACATGCACACATGCACACGTGCACACACACACACACACACACACACACACACGCATATGCACACACATGCTCACACACACAAATGAACTGATAAAGAATATGTAGCCTCCACACTGACTCATCGGGAAAATTCCCCCAGATTCACCTTCCTTCTTCTTATAGAAAGCCTTGGCACCGTCACTGCTCCAGAATTTGTAAGTTAACAATACTGACACCAAGTTCACATCCAAAATGAAAGCAGTGAACCATATTGTGATACTCGAAGAACTGAAACTAGAAAAAACTTTAAAAACAGGAAAGACAACCAGGAAAAGAAAAAAATTCAGACTCATGCAATTGCATGTGAATCCGCCTCTCACCACAAGACAGAACCATGCTCAGATGATTCCCATGCAACTGCCAGAAGAGAAGAACCATGGCCCTTTCCAAGCAAGATTTTAATGTGAAGAGATTAAACAGGAATTAAAGTTATAAAGCAGTGGATCTCATTACCTCTTTGGCAGTTGCATCAAGTCATATTCTGATTCATAACAGTAATAATTATAGTTATAAAGTAGCCATGAAAATAATTTTATGGTTGGAGGTTCCCACAACATGAGGAACTGTATTAAGGAAGGTTGAGAACCACTCCATTTAATATAAATCAAACTGGAGTAAACCAGCTGGGTTGATTTCTCCTGAAGCCTGAAGCTAGCTTTCACTATTAGGGTTCTCTTTAAAGAGTGGGATATCTCTGACTCTACAGTTTGACTAGGCTCTCAAGAACTCAATGGCTCAGTGGTAGTCTTTTTTGGATTTGCATCTCTTAACCATAGCCAATCCAAGAGTACAGAACAGAAAAAGTCAGTGCTAGCAAATTATATGTTTTTATTTCAGCATGTGTTTGATCTGAGAGGCAGAAGAATATGGTGGGTAAAAAAAGGGGGGGGGATCTATAGCCAGACATGTGAGTCAAGTTACATGCACTTATGTGCATTAATATACTGGAAAAGTTATGCAACTTTCTGGTGCCTTGATTTCTTCATCGTTAAGCGAGGGTAATAGTCACATCTGCCTATACTGTAATTAAGTCTGTGTTTCTCACTTCAGAATCATTTTCCTTGCACTCAGATTTTTAATCTGACATCCTGTTTTGCTACCTTCTCTGGATAGGCTGTGTCAGTGGAGATGAAGAGAAAACCTTTTTAAAAAGCTGAGGAGGAAAGGGTTCAACGCCTTTCTCATCAGACCTCAGCTCTCCTCTCTGTCAGTCAGCAGAAGTAGCAGCGACTGACCTCTTCACAGTCCTCCATCCTTTCCAAAAGCAGTCTTGCCACAACCCTGGAACACCATTAGCAATTGATGGCTTCCTTTCTTCAGGGGACCAAGTGTCTGAGCCTGGGACAAAAACCCCAGTCTCACCACTCAGCTCCTCCCTTGTGTGCCTCCATGCTTAGGGGTGTTAGCTCTTTCTGCAGGACTAGCTCTCTGACCCTTTGCAATCCTTCAGTGTTTCAATTCTCCAATAGATAATTAACATGGATACCAACATGTTAATCTTTCATTTAAAATCCCCTTTATTTAAAGAATTAATGAAAGATTTAACTGCCACTTATGACAAAAATATTTGTGAATTATAAATTAATAAAGACTACTATGCAAAAGATATAAAAGGTCCTTATAACTCAACAATAACAAAGAGCTACTAAATTGCTTAAGCAGTTAATTTACAAAATCAGACATATGAATGGCTAATAAGCATATGAAAATGTGCTTAACATGATTTACTTACTTACAAATCAAAGCCAAAATGAAATACCGCTATGCACTTAGCAGTTTGCTTATAACTAAAAAGACAGGGGGTATCAAGTGCCAGCAAGGATGTGAGGAAACAACCCCTGTTGTGCATTACTCAAGGGAATATAAAATAATACATCCCTGAGCAAAGAGAGAAAGGGCGAGACCCTTAGAGTTGGGTGGGTTAGGCTGCAGGGGGTAGAAAACGGAGGACCGCCATGATGCCATGGGAGAAGGGAGGGATTTGAAGTCATGTAAGAATTCAAGTAAGTGTCACTGGCCAATTCCCCAGTTGAGCCTAGATAGCAGGGGAAGGTTTGAGAGTGCTCAATCTTTGAGGTAGCCAAGGCATTTTAAAATTAACTGGTGTGTGTGTGTGTGTGTGTGTGTGTGTGTGTGTGTGTGTGTGTCTTCCATTCACTAATCCAAAGAGTTCTTGGGGAGGTGGCTGGAAGTGCATGATTTGCCGGCAGCATAGGCAGAGTAGCCAGAACTTCATGCTCCATGTTCACTCTGAGAACAATATGGCAGTTTCTTTGAAAGTTAAATAACTTATTGTACATATAGTTGGCACAATGGTTTTCATACAGTAGGTATTTAGGAGTTAGTAATGGTGAGAACAAGCTGGCCAGGAACTTGTAGAAGACCAGAACAGATGTACAAAAACTATAGTTATATGTTGCATGAAATCCATATGACTCTTCTGTGAGGATGCCATGCAGAGGAAGAAGGTACATACAGAGAGGGCATATGTGTTTACACCCTTTTTGGAAATCACTCATTCTTCGGAAGAAATAAAGAGGAAAGTTTTAGGTAAAGGCAAAAACAAATGAACTGAGAAATGCCGGTCAACATAAATGAGAAAGAACATCACAAAGCAAAGAGGGCGCCCTGCACCAGTCACTGAGCTCCAGCGCTGGGTGTTTACAAACAGGTTCCCTTGACCAAGGTCCTGGAGTTTCTTGCTGGGACAATATCAGTATTAAAAATCCCAAACATAGATCCTTCCTTTCCTTTCTCATGAACCCTTCCTTTAAAACTTTTTGATAGGATAGTGTATCTCAAATTAATGTTCTTACCACAATTGTACTAAGTACAAGGGAAGACTAGGCAAAAATTTTTAAGCATCAAAAAATATGATTAAAATACAAAATGCATGCTGAGAATATCAAGTATAGGATTTATTTGCGAAGGCTGCCTGGTGAGGGTCCTCTCAAGTTATACCTCATGTCTCACTGCTACTGAGCCTACATCCATGCTCAGTAGTGCTCTCTGTGTATAAAAAAGACATCAAGAGTACCCAGTGTTCAGTGCAAGGAGGGCTTATGGGCAAGACAACAGCCAACCATTTACTCTAGCAAGTTTCCAAGTGCTCTGGGCTAAAGGTTGAAAGTTCAGACATGGAGGAGTGTATGCCTGAAGGGCATAGTTACTTTCAGGCAGTGAACCAGTGCAGTGATATAATTTTCTCCTCGTGCTTTCAAATGAAATAATAACCAAACATTCACTGTTGAGAGAGACAGTTTGCTCCTGCTAAATTCTTAGCAATTTATTAGCAATAGCCACTTCCATCTTTAAGTCACTACAATTCAGTTTAATTTCCTTGGACACTCTCAAAGCACAACCAAGTAAAAACAAATGCATGTAGCTTTTAAATCCATCACTAACCTAAGTAGCCCTGGAATCTCCAAGTCAGAAAACACATGCATGATATGAGAATTTCCAGGTCTACTCCTTCAGTGGTAAGCATCAATAAAGTACCAGGTCTCTCCATCTTTCATGCCTCCAATCTGATAAGCATGCACCAATGTCATAACAACTCAACACCATAGCAACCCATTTTATCTGACCAGCATCAATACCAGATAACAGTAACAGTTGAATCCTGACTTTTTGTATGCATGGTATACAAATTTTCTAACTGAATATAGCAATTTTCTAGTTTATAAATAGAATAGAAAAACATACTTAGGTTACAAACAAAATAATGTCTGAGCCCTAGTCATCTGTAAACACATGGGTGACTGTTGGGTTGTAGTGTGGGTCCTGGACCAGTTGTTGGGTTGATGTGTGTTCTGCATCTGTCTTGCCATGGGGCTAGGGCCACTCAGGGAAGACAGAGGAGCACGAAGTTTGACAGTGCTCTCCCCACACTGCCACGTGGTGAGTATCGGGCTATGTGAAGCATCGGGACCAGATCCGTGGTAGTGGCAGAGCTCAGTCTGAGATCCCTGGGGAGCCAGAGCTAGCTCATCTGGTTCTCGGGCTCTTCAGCACCCACGCTGAGCTATGAAAGCTGAGGAAGGGCAGAGAACAAAGTGAGGGCATACAGGCTAGATTGTCCCATGGCCGAAGGGGAGAAAGGGAGAAAAGCTCTGGCTATGTCCCTCAGGTTTGGTCAAGGCAGTGGCTTGATTGGCTTGCTTGAGTTGGTGGTTTCCATGACTAGGAATGCAGAGAGGTCTTCTACAGGAGATTAGACAGCAGCTCTGTAGGTGAAGGCCTGCTTCACTCTTCCCCACAGCAGATCCCGAAGAAGAGAAACAGTCCATGGTCTTAAGATGTTTATTGTCATGGTGGAAAGTAGATGAAAAATTGTACCCCTGTTTTCTCAGGGCAGACCTGAGATTAAATGCCTTTTGCAGGGAGGAGGGTCTGGTTAGGAATGCCTAATTGGCTATGACCCTCTGGCCTTTAGGTAACTCATTAATATGGAGATCTGTCTTGAGGCTCTATGGCCTGTAGTCACACCCTCTATCTGTGGAGGGGCAAGGGGACATTGTTCTATGTGACCAAAGAACACAAATCTATGGATGGCTGCAGCCTCCATAACCCTGTCAGGAGCCTGGAGTCTGGGAGCATGGCAAACACCTACCTTTCCTTACAGGAAACCCTGCGGGGTTACCTGCTGGGTCACCAGGGTTTCAAACCTAGCTCAACCAGAAATTAGGCTGCCTTTCACAGTCCTACAGGTGACACTAACCTTTAGGGCCCCAAAGCCTTCAGGACTCGATCCCCAAATGGTTCTCTCTGATGATCAAATATGTCATAAGCATGCATGCGGTAAAAGTACAAATTTTTCACAGTTTAAGGATATATGTGTAGTATTTAAGTTTTATTCTCCCAACATGGCTAAACCCATTCCAATATCATTAAAGCACATTTTAAATAATTTCTTAGAAAAAACTTTGCAGCAGCAGAATGAAGCAAGAAGTCTCCATGTACCCCAAACTTCATTATACCTAGGAAACATGCTACAGGGCACTCATTAAAAAGTTATGAATTATTATAAGTATACAATTAACAACTATGCATACTGGCAAAATGAAAAAATATTGTCTGCAATACTGCTAGCTGATTTGTTTCTTCTTTCTTGCCCTACCTTTCAAATTCAGCAACCTGAAAATAGACTACCCTGTCTCTAATGCAAATTGGCCAGGTTCTCATTTGTGTTTCCATTCCCAGCATATTATATTCACTCTTTAGAAATGAATCTTTATCATGAATGTAGTCAAAGTCTTGGCTATAAAATATATTCATACAGGCAAGTGGTAGGTTATAATTCTGCATTAGTATGAGGATGAAAATATCACACACATATGTACACACACACACACACACACACACACACACACACACACACACACAGACTGCCTGTAGATGCAGAAGGCCCAGCTTACTCTCAGTCAGAAAATTACCTCTTATTTGTGGACTCAGTCGTAGAGGGTGGAAAGGCGCCTGACGGGGTGTTAGACACAGTGAACTAGGTCACCTCTTGCTTATTTCTGAGTCTGATTCCTGACTTCATCCTTCAGTATTCTAGATGGTACCCATCTTTGTTTACAAGATTCATTGAGCACACCTTGTCTGGCAACACGCAGAAGACTAGGATGCTAATGTTCAGACCTTGACCTAGTCTGTAGGGAGCCCCTCCCCGCCTCCAGCCTGTTCTCTTCTCAGAAGAGACTCACTTCTGCTTGATTTGTATCCTCTGCAGGCTGTGCTTGGGCTTTGTCTGTCATGACTGTGGTTTTGATTTCTGTATTCCCCAAGTATCTCAAGTTCCCTTTTCCCAGTCTATCCCACATTCTATTCCCCAAGTATCCCAAGCCTCAGTCTATCCCACACTCTTGTAGCAAAGAATCCCTGCTCCTTCATTAGGACTATCCTCTTTCTCTGGATTGTTAGCACCTCCAGAAAATAACTTATTTTCTTAAAGTCCAAATATTCTGAGTCTCCTGTAGTCTAAAATCAAAATTTCTCCATCCTTCTATGTCTTCAAATTGAAAAAAAAAAAAACTTTAAAACTTGTTCATTGTTATTTTTGATATAGAATCTTCTCTTACTTCCTCCTACAGATGAAGAAAGTGAGGTTAATGGTGTGCCCAGGGTTATATGACAGGCTCATGCTAGAGTAAATAAGACATGAAGAAGTGTTAGGCTTCCACCACAACAATCTCTCATCTCCTAATAACCTGTCTTCTCCTGACCAAACTACCACCATCTCCATCCTTGAAATTCACTCCTAAGAAAAGGTAGTCTTCTGGTAGAAGTACTTGAAACTTATGAATGGGGCTGAACGGACTTTAATATGTGATGTTTGATCCCAGATTTGTTGTTATTTGATCAAAGCCACATTTACTCTTACTGTGCCATTTGGCACATAGGTTAGTAGTTACTCTTCCCTTTTCGTATATTCTTGGCTGTTTTTTCAGCTGGTGGAGAAAATATGTCACACAACAAAAGGGGTTTCTGGATCTCATGCTGCAAAAGGAGAACTACCCTGAAATCAGTCATCTCTACCACTATACTGTTAATATCCTCAGACTGTGCCTATAGCCAGAGGCTCTTCCTGTACACTCCAGATGAAATCTTACGGTGATAAGAAATGGGTAAGTCTTGAGATGAGCTTTGGGTGGCTGGTTTTGAGGTAGGCCTTATTGAGCTCTCCTTTGATTCAATTTCTAATACCCAGATGCAGGGGCTACACCCACAGCACTAGTGACTCTGAATTTTCATGTGGCCACACTGCAAAGTCAACATTAGAATGAAATATATTCCATGCTATGATGCTCTGCTTTATAGCTGAAACCTATGAACAGGAAAAGGAGGGCATTGGAAAAAAATTAAATCAAGCCTACCCTGAGAGATTCTCCTACTGATCACCAACATTCAGTGTCCTTCTAATAAAAGGTAAACAGAAATACCAAGTTACCCATGAATCAAAGCTTCATTGAGTCCTCGTGGGTGACATTTCTATAGCTGACATGGTTTGGATTGAGGCTGCTTAAGTGTTTATTACCAAGGCCACATAAATTCAAGGTTGGCTTTTACAAGCTTGCCTTAACCTGCAGATAGGAACCTTAAGACAATAGCTGTCCATTAAGCTTAGATTCTCAATAGGAAGTCATATTAACAGAGAGCCATCTTGTCATCTACATGTTATATAATGAGAGAAGGAAAAGGCGATTAAACCACATAGCTCCAAGGTCACTCGTTACTGCAGCAGATCATGACATCCACACATACATCAAGATTACAAATTAGTAACATTTAAGAACTCTGAAAGCACCAGCTGATGATAGGCAACTGCATCATTTATATAGCATAAAGAAAACAGCAATGATTTTTCTGGAAGAAAACCTGGATCTACATCCAGGACTAACACTTGTGGAACTAATGACACACTAGAACCTGTACCAACATCTCCAATTTCCTCACTAAAGACATCTGTCTTGATTGTTTTAATTAAAAGGTTAGTTCCTAGCACAGTGCATGATGCAGAACCTGACAATGGTTATTTACATAGTAGAGTGTATTTATGGATTCCAGCCTCCATAGCTAGGATAATCCAAAGCTTATCCCCCAAGGTGTCTCATAGGCTTCCCAGCAGATGGAACCCAAGTTGTGCACTGGTTACCCAGACAAGAAGCACAACTTTTCTGGCTTTCTTCTTCCCTCTCCTCATCTTGCTTACTCAAGTCTTATTCTGAGGAACATCTCCCAAAGAAACTGAAAACACCTAAGTCCCTGTCCCAGCATCGGCTATGAGGGGAACCTGCACTAGATCCCAGGGAATCATGTGTCTAGGAATCATCTGGCCAGGCAGAGGCTAAGACCAGGAATAACTTCTGTTATCTTTTATGTTCTAATTCCCAGAGAGTCTACCTGATGGGTCGTTTATACAGTGTGGGACCAATTCTGTAGAAGAAGGGCTCCGAATGTAATTTCTGATCAGTAATACTTGCTTGCTGAGTTAAATTTTCTATCATGTCAGAAAAGAAGAAAATAGTTTGTCTTCTTAAAAATGAGACTGTTATGCATCTTTCCGACACAACAAAGCTGATGCACACCTGAACTCAGACTGGTGGCACTCACAAGACTTGCACAAGTTTAAATCAGACTAGAAGAGGAAGTGAACATTGGGTCCCTCCCCTAACCAAGAAACTATTGCCATTGATGCCTGCTGGGAAAGGGGAAATATGGTTTCTCCAATGGAGTCTCACTGGGTAGATCAACCATACTTCAGGGCATCCTCCCCACCCCCCGCACCCCTGTGCCCAGGAGTGGTTGACTGACAGAATGTAGACTTAGTGAGTTTGCTTGTTCTGACTTTTTTTTTTGCTTGCTTGCTTGCTCGCTCACTTGCAGCTTAAATCTTCAGCATTTCTTTGGTGGGGAGTTGTGTTTCCTGTTTTGTTTTTGTTTCTTCTTTTTTCTTTTCTTTTTTTTTTCTTTTTTTTTTGAGGGGGCAATAAAGTTGGGTCTATGGTGGGGAAGACCTGGGAGGAGCTGGGGGATGGGAAATATGATCAAAATATATTGTATGAAAAATATTTTCAATAAAAATATTTTTAAAAAACAAGAAGTAGACGGTTGCATGTTGGAACCACGGTGATCTCTTTTATTATTCTTTGATTACCTTGTTCCAAACTTCTCGCTGCTTTGGCCCCATTAGAAGAATGCATTTAATAATCAAGACTAAATTATTTTTGGGGAAATCTATTATTTTGTGAGTCAAAGATCAAAGATGTGTTATTAATAATGCTGCCTTTTGTTATGGAGTATCCTTCCCCAAGAAAGGATACATTTTTACCTCATCAATCCTCAGGGCAGCCATGAGGGCTGTAGAACCAAGGCCGGTATTGATCACCCTGCCCTTTCCCCTGGGCTCTCAGTCAGAGATGGAAACGTCAAAGGCAATTTAAAAATTAAAACTCCTTCACCAAAATCAATCAAGAGATATTTTCCAGAAAGTTCTTAGAGTGCACCTTCACAAGGTATAATTATTCAGACTTTTCAGCCAACCCAGATTAAAGAAACAGCAAAAATCAACAGGAATCTGTAGCTGTGGTCAATATACTTGACTGAGAGGCTCCTGAAACAATGGAAACAATGTTTCTGTTTTCTCCCTAGCCTCAAAGAAGGATGCTACTATGGCTTAGAGCAGTGATTGGAAAATTTTTCCGAGAGGAAGCAGATTGAAACTGTTTGGGGCTTTTGGGATAACTGCACAGTGCAGTTCCTGTAAGAGAAACACAGCTGAAGGCAATGTGTTAGTGAAGGGACGTAACTCAGCAATGGGGAATTCCACCTCATTTCTTTATGGAACCGAATATCTTCCTTTTGATTTTGTTTTTGACAATGAAAAAACATGTCCTGAGCTTAGCTCAGGAAAACAGGTTGTGAAAGAGATTTGAACTCTGGACTATATAGTCTGTGGCTCCCAGGCTTAAAGTGAAGTGTAGATTCTTTACGACAATGATCTATCTCCTTTATGTCGCTAGTGTCTTTCTCTTAATTTCTTTGCATTTTGGGCAAGATGTATGTAAATGTTAGAAATATGCACATGCGGGCACATGCACACACATGTAAAAATCATTTTCTTAATATAATGAAACCACCACCCAACTTGCTAATCCTGAAAACACAGAAGCTAGATAACTAACATGCCTGTCTCCGTGTGTATGTTGAGTCCCTCCTAAGGCAAACAAAGAAACAGGAATCTCATTTCTTGTTAGTTTTTGTCTGACCTCTGCATCACCTGCCTATACTCCTCCCTCTGCTTCTATGAGCTGTATCTGGATGCCTTTGTCTGATGGATTCATTAAGGTTCAGTACTAGTCACATAAAGCACAGGACATATGACTACAGGCACATGGGAGAGCATATCAAGCACAGGGGGCATTAGCTGACTGCTAGACATAAGCAGAAAAGCCAGATTTTAAGAGGAGGTAATGCTTGAGCTGGGTAAGAGGACATGGAGCAAGTCAGACATGGCTTTTTGCTCTTGACAACTTCCCAGGGTTACCTGCTCAGTCACTTCAAAGTGTTCCTTGTCCAATCCCATATCCTCATGACCAGTCTTATGGCTGACCATCCAGAAAGCCCTTGTTGGATAGACCAATGAAGAGAGGAAATTCTTAGGGCCAAACTGTTCTCGGTTTGAAGTAAGTTCTGTACCTCGATATTTGGGCATGTTACTCTCTGGTCTCAGCATTGGTTTTATAATATAATAAAGACTGGCAAAACTGGTGGGAAAATGAAACCACTTGAATGAAGGATCTGCAATATCTTACATACCCAACACACTATACTCTATTAATAAAAAACTGATCTTATGATGTCTGAGAGACAGGCAAACTTGAGTGGAAGGTTCTAGGCTTGGGCATAGGAACACTGTGCTAGGGTAGAATTCTTTTTCTCATGCAGATTGAACATTCCCATGGATCCCTATGTGAAAGACCTGGAAACTTTAATACATCAGAGGATTGCCACCCTGGATGGTCTGTCTGGAGCAGTTTTAGAGCAAGGACCACATCAGGTTGCCTTTTCTTTTAACACTTTCATTAAGTCATTTTGGATGAGAAGATCTGTATCTTAAAAATCAATCCCCTTAATATCTGTCTTTCAATTGCTGAAACCAGCTAAGTGTGACATATAGAAGAGTAAATAAAAAATTTTAAGTTTCAGTTTTAATTCATAAAATGACATAAAGGCCAACTTTCTAAAAGTCTTTTCACCTCCAGATAGCTAATGTCTCATTCACACCGGTAAGTAAATTTCTCGTCAATACATTTAGATATTTAATATTACTCCCAAGGAGCTGAAAATATTCTTAAGGTAAAAATTATTATTTTTAGGGCATTAACCATTCAGTGTGCTGATTCCAGTAAAGACAAAGAGGCAATGCAAGGTCCCTCAGAGCCTGGTCTTCAGGACCTACGTATCCTTTTCCAGGGGAGGCTCCCTGTCACTCCCTGGCTATGTGGCATTGTCATAGTCTATTTTTCTTGGTGATCCATAACTCTACATGGGAATTTATCTATGTCTATTGGTGGCAATAAATTTGATAGCATTTCTATGAACTGTCACCATTGCAAAAGGAGCATTATGCTGCCATCCACCACACACAGAGTGGCAGCTTGTGCCACACACAGAGGAGAGGCTCCACCTGTCACAGCAATCAACAAAAAACAAGACTGAAAAGAATTTATAAGAAAGAAAGGAACCCACACCAGTCAAATATTTCCAGGAACCCAAGAACAACAGCCCAGCCAAAATCTCACTTTCTTTCTGACAGGATAGAGATTTGTGCTCAGCCTCCCAACTGACACACTCAAAACAAAGCTTCTGATGTCCAGGTCCTTCAGCAGCAGCTCGGTGAAAGGCACCCAATCCTGCTGTATAATTACCACTCAACTGCTGTGGAATTGCCACAGTCAAGCCTTTGCACTCACACTAGGAGCTAGACATTTGGAAGAACAGACTCAGTGCTCTGTTCAATGATAGGAAGACAGAGGCTAAGGCTTGAAGCAGCTGTCACTTGTTGAAGTAAGGACACACACAACATTTACCACCTTAACACACAGAGAACTGTATTCTTGTGCAGCCCCTGACCCAGGCACATGAAGTAATATTTGATTATTTTTTCTATTTCTGTTTTCAGTATAACATTTCATGGTTTCCTTGAAAATTTGCTGCAATGTATTTTGATTATAATCACCCAACTCACCCCACTCTCTTCTTCCTCCATCTCCTCTTCCTCCTCCTCTCCCCCCTTCTCCTATGATACTATTTTGCAGAAGACATCCTGGTCTTCTGGCTCTTATAGTCTGTCCTCCTCCTTTTCTGAGATAGTGCTTGAGCCTGAGATGTAGGGGTTGTGTTGTAGATGAATCATTTGGGGACAGGCACCTGCCGGTCACTTGTTCTCTGCTTTATGTCCACAGGTAAGTGTGGCTCTCATCCCTCATCAGAGAAGCTCCTTTTTGAAGTAGATGGAGATTGTTACTGAAAGAAATAGGTGCTCAAAATCTAGTGTCGTCTTTCCTACAGCATGAGCTATCGATGGTAGCTTGCCTGCCTGGTCTTCACAAAGACAGTTCTTTGGGTCACATTCCTTAATCTCTACCTTCCACTGGCTTCTTTTCCCTGACAAAAGAAGAGAGGAAAGTTCCCCCATAGTCATGCCTACAGGCCAATCCAACAGAGACAATTCCTCAACTGAGGCCCCCTCTTCCCATGTGACTCTAGTTTGTATCAAGCTGACAAAAACTAGCCAGCACAGCAGCCAGCTACCCAGACGCCCCAGTTGATATCTATTGGCTGTCATTAACAAAAGCAGGCTCTATCCTCAGTTCAGCTCATATGTGCTGAGCTGTAACTTGTTGCCAGGACTATGCATAACTTGGTAGGTAGGTGTCTTAGTTAGGGTTTTATTGCTGTGAAGTGACAACATGATCAAGGCAACTCTTGTAAGGCACAACATTAAATTGGGGTTGGCTTACAATTTCATAGGTTCAGTCCATTATCATCATAAAAGGAAGCATGAGAGAGTCCAGGAAGACATGATGGTGGAGAAATAGCTGAGAATTCTACATCTTGATCTAAAGGCAGTCAGGAGGAAACTCATTCTTTTGAACTGAATAGAGTTTAAGCATAGGAGCAGAAGCCCCACCTCCACCGTGATGCACTTCCTCCAACTAGGCCACACCTCTTCCAGCAAGGCCACACCTCTATAATACTGTCACTTCCTGGGCCAAGTGTGTCTATGGGATCCAAACCTAGTCAAACCCCGACAGTAGGGAAGCAAAGGCCATCTTACATCTTGATACAATTTTGACCATGTGACAAAGACATTCCTTGTCTAGTTAGCTTTTCCTCTCAGGAAAATACAAGGAACTGTCTGTGTAATATCACCTAGCTTGTCCCTCAGAAGTAACAGCTTCTTGAACCTTTCCCCTGCTTACTTTATCCTCTGGCAATACAACTCACTCTTTAAAGTCCATCCCAAGGACTGAGTCACTCAATAGTCCACCCCAAGTCCCCCAAATAAATATGGAGAGTTTCCTTTGAACTACTGTTTGGTGTATTACTCTTGTTTTTCACCATCCATGGGGTGGTAAATCCCCGCCCCCCACATACACACTACAGAGGGGATGTGTCATTCATCTGTGGGGGCCTACAGTCATAGTGTCATTTGTAAGATCATTTGTTGGAGTGAATTTTAATCTTCAAATGTCAGAATTTGGTTCTTTTAATGTAATTGTTTGATTCTCTACCTGTTCCTCCTATTTCTAGATGTGTTAGAACCAGCATTTGCATTCTCTGCCACCACAGTCACCATGTAGCAATAAAAGGACTCATAATTATTCTAGGAATATGTGCGTGCGTGTGTGTGTGTGTGTGTGTGTGTGTGTGTGTGTGTGTGTGTGAATTTTTCACGTTCCTGATTATTCCTTTCCATCACATATTTCTCATGTGGACCCTTACTTAACTCACCTAACCCATGGGTTAAGTTTTCTCAGGTGTACCATCAGAAACAGGTTCAAGACAGCACCAGAGAGTAAGGAGAAACAAAGATGATTTTTTTTATCTTGTCTCTTTGTTGCTTAGAGTCTAAATTTTGTCTTTTATTGTCTTGCTGGGGTAGGCAAACCCGATGTGAGGCTATCAGTGGCATTCACACATTTTTCTCATACCTTTGCTACAGTATGGTCCTTTCTCTTGAGAAACTCACATCCTGATATCATTTCCCTCATCCCATATTATGTATTATTATATTGTACAATGATTTCTGGGGATGTGGTTGTGGAAAGATTGAGAGGGAGAAATGACAGTTAAACTTACATGTTTATCACAGCTAATTGTATCAGTCCAGTGAAGTGTCTCAGCAAATAAAAGCACCTGCCATGGGAGCCCGTTGACATAGTTTGATTCCCAGAACCCATAGCAGAAGAAGAAAAGCTGCTTCTAAAAGGTCTCTTCTGACCTCCATACATGCACTTGTGTGTGTGCTTCTGTGTTTATGTGCCTCTTTGTGTGTCTCTCTGTGTGTGTCTATGTGTCTGATTGTGTGTCTGTGTGTTTTACAAAGACAAAATAAATAAAAATAATTAAAAATAATTTTAGCTGGGCGGTGGTGGCGCACACCTTTAGTCCCAGCACTTGGGAGGCAGAGGCAGGCGGATTTCTGAGTTCGAGGCCAGCCTGGTCTACAGAGTGAGTTCCAGGACAGCCAGGGCTACACAGAGAAACCCTGTCTCAAAAAAAACAAAAAACAAAAAAAAAAAAAACCAAAAAAAAAACCAATTTTATCTTCTATTTATTTATCACACTTAAGATTATTGTGGGCTTTTGTCATGTTTTACAGTTTTTTGTCTTATTGGGTTTTTTTATTGTTGTTATTTTGATTTTTTCCTTGTTTTTGAGAGAGACAATGAGAGTTTGTCTGGGAGTGAAAGAATATAAAGGAGCATGCATAGAGGGTGGCAAGGATCTGGGAGTGTTGGAGAAGAGGAAGACCATGATAAATATATACTGTATGAATTGTTTTAAATAAAAAAGAAAAATTATTGTGAATTAGAGTCCATATATGAATGTATAAATAAACCAAATACATAGGGGGTCCTTGAAAAGTATAAACATGATCAATCCTACAATGAGTAGTTCTTAACTGAGTCAAAATGTGACTTTCACAAATTTAACCTGGAAATGGTGTACTGTGTGGGTCAGAGGGAGACAACACCCATTACTGTACTTCTTCATTTGATCATCTACATTACAGAATCATGCTGATGGCTGAGAAGATGATCCCTTGATGAAGAGCTCGTGGCACAAGCATGAGGGCCAGAGTTTGGATCCCCTGACACTATGTCAAAAGCCAGGCATGGTGCTGTGGACTTGCGTTCTAGGCTCGTGGGGTTGAGGTTGGTGGCAAAGACAGGAGAATCTCTAGACCTCAGTGGTGATCTAGACTGGCTGAGCTGGTGAGCCCCAAGTTCAATGGCAAATATTATTTTAAAAATTAAGGTAAAGTTAAGGTTTGAGATACACATGGCAGAAATTAAGAACTGATTACTAAAAGGTTTCCTCTGATTTCCTCATATACATCATGGTATATCCATACACATCTACACCAAAGCACATAATAGACAGACAGACAGACAGACAGACAGACAGACAGACAGACAGACAGACAACATATAAATTATTTGGACCAGGTAGTCTTCCTGCAAACCTTCTCATTTCCTCTGTTCACCTGGACCTCAGGCTTGTCCCTAGCACTACAACAGAACACCAGCAGCAGGCGTTCTTCCCTCTCCCATCTCCTGTAGATCCACAGACCATCCACTCACTCCTGACCTCCCTCCCCCACTCATCATTATATACCAGTTCTCAGCTCAGGCCAACTCCCTCTTGATATCTGGCAACATTCATAGTCTCAATTTTCCACTAAAATGATACAGATTAACAGAATAGATGCTAAAACATGTTCCATCATGCTGCACTCAAGAAACACATATCAACATCAAAGATAAACATTACTTCATGGTAAAAAGATGGAAAATACGTATTCTAAACAAATGAACCTCAGAAGCAAGCTGGTATAGCCATTCTAGTATCTAACAAAATAGACTTCAAGCAAAAACTAATCAAAATAGATGGGGAAGAACACCACATACTCATCAAAGGAAAAAAAATCCACCAAGGTGATATCTTAATTCTCAATATCTATGCCCCCAAAATCAGGCAAGCCCCTTATAAAAAGAAAAACATGACTACAACTTAAATAACATATGGACCTCACACACTGATAGTGGGAGACTTCAACGCCCCACTCTCAGCAACAGACAGGTCATCCAGACAAAAACTAAATAGAGAAATGACAGAGCTAAGACAGGTTATGAACTAAATGGATCTAACAGATATCTACAGAATATTTCATCCAAGAACATATGGACTACTGAATCAACTAAGCAGGACTCATTTGGGCTCAGAGAGACTGAAGCAGAAAGCACAGGACCTGTATGGTTCTGCACCATGTCCTTGGCTTATATGTTGTGGCTTTATCTTGGTATTTTTGTGGTACTCCTAACTATGAGAGTAGGTGGGAATCTGACTCTTGTGCCTGCTCTTGGGACTCTTTTCCTCTTGTTGGGTTGCTTTGGTCAGCTTTGATGTGAGGGCTTTTGCCTTGTCTTATTGTATTTTAGGGTTTTGTTGTTGTTGTTTGGTTGTTTTATTTTTCTCTTAGTTTGTTTTTTATGTTTGGTTGTTGTTTTTTGGAGGCCTGCTCTTTTCTGATGGCAGATGGAGGGAAAGTGGATTTGAAGAAGAGTGAAGGTGGAGGTAGCTAGGAGGAGTGGAGGAGGGGAAACTGTGATTGGGGTGTATTGTATGAGAAAGTAATCTACTTCCATTTAAAAATAGTATAAATAGGGTGACTAGCAATAGAAAAAGACATTCAACATTGACTTCTGGTTTCCATATGTGTGTATACACATGTGAACGCCTAAGTGCATATATATACATGTATATATGCATATACCACAGCAGATGGGGAGAGAGAGAGAGAGAGAGAGAGAGAGAGAGAGAGAGAGAGGATACCACGCTGGCTCCATGTTCATTTTGAGTAGGTTCAGACAGTCTGAAGTGCATGTAATTCATGAGCCTGGTGTAGTACAACCGCGGCTTGGAGAAATGGGGGTGTTGGCAACAGAGTTGAGAAAAGAGAAACTCAAGAACTTGTCATAATAGTAATTCATAAACAGACTACACATTTTTATGTGGTCATGGAAAGCACTGCTAAGATGAACGAGTACAAACCAGAGACAGATTCCATCTCAATGTGGGAAGGGCCTTCTAATAACCAAGAATGTTTGAAATTTTATAAACAGCATAAAATCATTCTTATTAAACAAAATACCACGTATATTTTGGTTTTCAAAAACTTGGCACATTAACCAAAGCAGAATAATACTGACATTAACACAAACACATGGAGCAAGGAACTAGAAGAAAGACCCCAGAAGGAGAAGAATGCGTGTCTATGGCCAATTTATTTTTAATATAGTTGCTAAAAGTAAGCACTGATGAAATGATTCAGTAAATGGTGCCTGGAAACTGTGCATCCATGTGTCTAAGGGAGGACTTGGCTCTTATCCTTCACCAATTTCAAAATGAATTTAGGATATAAGAATGCCTTTTAATAATTTAAGACTTGAAGCCAAATGTTACTAGAATAAAACAAAGGAGAAAAGCTTCCAGACATTGGAATGGTGAAGGAAATTTTTATAAAACCCCTAAAAAATTAGGAAACCAAAATATATATATATAGAAAAAAAACAACATCAAATTAAAAAGAATGTTTGGTTCCCAGGTGGTGGAACTGTTTGGGAAGGATTAAGAGGTATGGCCTTGTTGGAGGGCAAGTGCCACTGAGGGTGGGCTTAGATTTCAAAAGCCCACACCATTCCCAGTTAGCTTTCCCTGTGTCTCTTGCTTGTGAATCATATGTGAGCTCTCAGCTACTGTACCAATGCAATGCTACCCACCATGACAGTCATGGACTCACCCTCTGGAACCTGAATCACAAATCAAAAGCCTTTTTTTTGTAAGGTGCTTTGGTCACGGTGTTTTATCATGGAAACTGAAAACCATCTAAGACAACCACTGTCGATCAGTGATGAATGGATAACAAAAATATAGTGTAAACTTGCAATCAGCCTCAAAGAGAAGTTCTGTCATTTGTAGCAAAATGGATGGAACTGAAGACCATTACATCAAATAAAATAAGCCAGATGCAGAATGTCATTTGAAGAGTTTATGGAAATTTTAGGAGGTACAGTCTTGATGGAGAAGGTATGTCACTGGGGGCAATGCTTTGATTCTACAGCCTCACCCCACTTGCCCTCTCTCTGATGCCTACATGCAGATGAGTTGTCGGAACTAGCTTCTTGTTCCTGACAGCATGCCATGGTCTTCCTCCCCATTAGAACTCCAGCCCTCTGGATCCAGAAGCCAAAAGAAACTCATCCTTCCTTAAATTGCTTTTGGTCCTGGTATTCTATCACAGCAGCAGAAAAGTAATTAGTACAATCATGCTAAATGTACTCAGATTTTAGAGACAGTACAAAGGAAAATAACAAAATTCATGTATTATTGAAATTAATTTCACTTATCTTTTACTCTTCTAATGTGAACACTAGACTATTTGAACTTACACAATATGACTTATATTTCAGTTGTCAGAAACACGGGGGAAGGGCTCTAGCTACGGTCTTCTTCTGAACTCAGTGTAGCCACAGAGGTCCAATTTACAAGCATAGAAGGAGATTACTTTTTAAAACCACCCAAAAGGTAGATAAATGCAGTAATTTAGAGAAATGAAAAATTTCAAATCAGATGGATCAAAATTAGAAAAACAAAAAGAGTGGAGTGCTACGCATGGGAATGAGGGAATGCAAGTGTAATGGAATCCAACAAAATGCTCGGTGTGCACACCAGACCAGCCAGGCCACACAGCAGTAAACGGTCTGCGTAGTCCGTGTCTGACCATTAGCTGGCAGTTCCAATCAGTTCTATACACGTTCATCAAGGAGTGTGCACAAGCTGTTAACCCCAGGGTTGTTGGTTATGGCAGAGATCTAGAGGCCAACACAAGGCCATGAACAGCTGTGCAGAGAAGATGCAGTCCCAGAGCTCCGTGCAGCCACACCAGTGGATCTTCAAAACCCAGGGCTGCCTGACACATTTCCAGAATAAATAGATAGCAAAAAGAAAAGAAAGCATGTAACATCATTTAGCAAAATAAAAATAGATTTGTAACAACAGTAATCAGAGGTCAACAGCCAGATTCCCACCCATCCTACGACCTGTGTGCCTCCCAGGAGATCTGTAGAGATCAAATACACTTCATAGGCTAGTCCGTGGTGTGCTATTTTAAAAAATAATATAAAACATACAAAATGCTTGGTTTCATAACCATTTCAGGGAGTTAATGCTTTCTCACAAATGCACTGTAAACAAAACTCAGTAAATTTCAACTCATTTGGACCTCCTGTGAGCCATCCATGTCTACAGAGGGAAAACAACCTTTCTGGGTAGGGTCACAGGCTCCCCCAGTGAAACCAGGCACTTGCCTAGTGCAGTTGGACACACAATAACTCTTGGTTGGCAACTTTTTTGCTTTTCTTGATTGCTTTTAAGTAGAATTGGGAAGCCATCACTGTTATTGGAAGAGGAGCCAAAACCACATGGTTGAATCTACCTGGATCCCATACTCACTGGATCCAGAATGTGTCCAGTGAGCCACTTGTGGATTGGGGCTACAAAATCTGGCATAAACTGAGGGGAGAAGGTGGAGAAACTTCAACCTCCAGGAGAAAGAAGCTGACTGTCCTCTGCCTTGAGCCCTTTCCTCGGGGTATAAAATGTTTGTAGTGAGGAGAAGATATCTCAATATGCCTAATGTAATATTTTAAGGTTGGTATTTTTTTGGTGGGGAGATTTTTAGGAACTCCAGTTTGCAGAGTGGATTAGGAGTGTCATGAGAAGCAGTGCTCAGCACAGGAGACACACACTGCATTTGAGCTGTGCAAGACGTGGGGCTGAATAAGAAAGTCAAGTATAGTACGGTGTGTTTAGAAGAGATCTGCTTCAGTGAATATATAAATGATAGAAGCTAAAATTTTTGAAGCTCTTATCATATGCATGATTCTATCCCCAAACCTTATGAGCAAAAGCCAATGATTTGTTATATATTTGGAACACCAGTGTGGTATTGTGCATGCATTAACGAGCTTTTGTTCCTTTCAATGTCAGGCAGATGGTATCAACTGTCATCTGCTTGAATGATGTCATAATAGAGCCTGAAGCACAGACTTGTCCAAAGGTGGTGTAGACCCAAGAGTGACGGCCAGGAAAAGAGTACACAATAAAGAATTTCAAAGATTGCCCAAGAAGCAAACCTTTCCTAATGCTTAGCAAGTGAAAAGGTTAGCTTATGTTTGTGAAGGTGACATTGTATTGTCATATTGAAAAGTTGAACTTTGTTTCAAGCCTTAGGAGTCTATTTTGTCTAGGTACTTACAACCGAAACCTAAATTCAACAAGTCGGTTTTAGACAGTGTGGTGGCTAATTTTCATCTTATTTTTCTTCTAAAAAATAAACTTATCAATATCTCCTTGCATGCAGTCACCTCTCAGCTGATAGGCTCTTAGTTGCTTGTTGGGTGGAGCCTTTAGAACATAGAGACTGTCAATGAGATGAACCTACAATCACAAGTCAAACTCAGTCACAGAAAGGGCTAAGGTTTGCACTGTGCTACCAAGTTGGAAAACTACAAAAGTGACACTCACTAATGACAGAAAATGGCCTCAAGGTGCAAATGAAGGTACGCTAGGTCTTGGGATGAAAAGTGACATTAGGCCAAGGAGGAGAGAGGAAGCCCAGAGAGGAGATGCATGCCCATCAGAAAGAAGTAGAGTCCTTTGCACGACTGCTATTTTTGTGGTATTGAATTTGCAGCCTCTGTTCTATGTACCATGTGTGGGCCCATTTTGTAAACTGCTCCTCTTTACCACCTATGTGCTTTCTCTTCAGTCTCCTCTTTTAAGCGTGTCTTATCAAGAATACCTTTGTATTAGAGCTTTCTATCATTCTACTTACTCTGACTGCCTTTCTCTGGGGTGGGTGTCACTCCATGATAGACTGTATATTTGGTGATTTGGAAATGTCAGTCCAACATGCATAAAATCAAAGTTCTGTGAGGACAGAGACCCCATTTTCTTGGTCCACTCCTGTATCAGCAGCATCTAGGGCAGGATCACTAAGTGGAAGAAAGTTCCCACTCACTCTCTGTTCAACCTCTTGCCACTTATCCTCTGGGTTAGCATACACTATAGACTTTTTACACAAATACTTCAATTGTCAGCAGAAGAGAAAAATATACTGGGTAATAACTCCAAGTCTGAACTCTAGAACCACCACAGGACATGGGCTCAAGCCTGGCTTCTTTGTTTCTCGTACAATTGTTCAATGGAAATTTCTGGGAAAATAGAGATATTCTGCTTTATACTATCCAATATTATCAGCACATGGACCAATGGAGGATTTGAAGTGTGAGGAAGGCAACTAATAAACTGAATTTTTAATTAATTTCATTTAGACTTAAAGCAGCCACATATTCCTAGTGATACTGTGCTGAACAACAAACTCCAGCTGTGGGATCTTGAGCAACATGTCTTAATCTTTCTATGCCTATATATCCTTTCCAGAGAAATGGAAAGGATAATAGCACCCCATAATACTAATGTTATGAATAAATGAGATAATCTATAGACCACTAGGGTATTTAGTGTAGCATGAGCCCCCAATAATGGTACTATCAAAGGCAAATGGAGCTAGTTTGAAGTTATATTGAATGTACTGGCTGGTCCCGGAGGACCAGGGTTCAACTCTCATCAACGTGGTGACTTGTAACCACCTGCAAGTTGGATGCAGGAGATCCAACACCCTTTTCTGGTCTCTATGGGTACCATGCATGCACATAGTATACAGAAATGCACCCATGCTAAATACTAAATAAAATAAAATATAATTAAAAATATACCCAAGATGCTATATATTTTTATTTATAAATTATATTTTATTTTTAAAAATTCACAACAGTGAAAAATGGAAATAACATGTAAGAAAAATGGATATAAAGTATCTCTAGTGCTTCCTAGTTTATTACTGCCCTAAGTAGCAACAAACTGATATTGCATTTTTGAAGGTTCCTTAAAAAATTTCTATGACTTTGTATCTTCTTCTTGTTAGCTTCTAAGTGGGATGTTTGTTCCTTAAGTATGTAGCATTTTTTTTTTTGTCTTTCATTTATAAACTTGGTTGTTTGTTTTAGTTTTGTTTTCTATGAGAATTTGAACTTCAAGGCATATGAAAAATAAAAAGCAAGAGAAGAGAAAGCAGAAGAGGAAGGGGAGGAAGTAAAGGGGGAGGAGGAGGCAGATGGGGAACTTGAAGGCTCTTTGATTCTGGCTGCACTGCTCTTGGCCAGTCTATCTTCCACAGCCATTGTATAAATGTCCACTAATGCCACAGGGACAGTGGGGCCTCCTCAGCACATGCTCGATGTACTGTTGCTTTTGTCCCAGGTTAGCCCCTCTGTGCCTTAGCCTGTACACTCTGTGGTCTTCTGTCTTTGGCTTTTGTTCTCTAGATCTTGCCACACTTCTTAGCTCTCAGATTTTATGTCCTTGAAAGCTAAGAACAGAATGCCTTCTGGAAAACTATCTATTTCAAAACAAGTTTATACTCAGATATGATAATGTTTACTTGTTCTATACTTGTTATATATATTAAAGTCAAATATACAAGCCACAAGATACACACATCTAATTTTAGCAAGTACCTATTTCCAGTGCATTTTTCTTATTAATGTGAGTCATTTAGCATACACAGCATATATATTCATGTACACAATATATTAAAACATAATCGAGCTTGTTTTATGCTTCATCATTTAGAAACATTAAATTAAAAATAGAACTTTGGAGCCTTCAAATGCCTCAGTGGGTAAAGCATTTGCTGGTAAACTAGGAAATCTGCGTTTCGTGCCTGGGACTCGCACGATGGAAGGAGAGAACCAACTCCTGCAAGCGATCCTCAGACTTCCAAACGTGTGCTGTGGTATGCCTGAACTCCTCGCCACACACAAACGT
>JANHMN010000031.1:763729-779958 GCA_030674055.1 Rhabdomys pumilio | reverse complement strand
CAAACGTGTGCTGTGGTATGCCTGAACTCCTCGCCACACACAAACGTGTGCTGTGGTATACCTGAGCTCCTCGCCACACACAAACGTGTGCTGTGGTATACCTGAGCTCCTCGCCACACACAAACGTGTGCTGTGGTATACCTGAACTCCTCGCCACACACAAATAAGATGCAATAGTAAGAAAACAGAACTGATTTTCTTGAACAGTTTACCTCCTCCAAACAGAGTGTGTAGTGTAATTCACTATGTTGACCTTTTCTCTAAGAAATTCTGAGAACTTGTCTTTAGAGCAGTGATTTGGAGAGAGCTCTGGGTTATGGCATGTTCCATACATGGGAGAAAAAGGCAAAATTGGAAAAACAAGCATCCTTGGCTGTTAGATATTACAACGGTGTTCCACAGACAACACATCCCCTCCTTGAGAAGACACAATGTAAGCTTCACAAGGACCTGCAACTGCTCACTCTTAACACTTCCTGTCTGAGCCCCAGTGAGTATATACCCCAACTCCAAAAGAAAATGAAAAAGAGAACCACCCCAGAGATGTTTATGTCTTCCCGTTTTCTACTTACTACCACCGAATTTCTAAAAAGACTAGGATGAAAAGAAATGGCCTCATTCAACTTTCAAAAAGTATAACAGAGTTATTAAATGGATAAATCCAGAGTACACACAGTTCCTTTTCAAGATTAAAAATTAAAGGAACTATTGAGGTCACCTAGAGTTTGCATGGAACAGCAAACTAGTGGATGCTTTATGCATTACCCTGCTCTGGGCCTGCCTCCCTAAAATGATGGGGTGATGAATAGCAATGGTGGTCCTGATAGCTAAAGGCTCCTCCTTTTGTGTGTGTATGATAGACACAAGATAGGTTCTACTCTTATCTTTGTTTGGGAAGAAGGAAACTGAGGCAGAGACAGACAAAGGAAGTGGTCCAAGGTTGGGCAATGGCCTTGCACAAGGAGCAGATGCCATAGAGACCAGGTGCTCTGATATCAGGACTGACTTATGCACTTATTTAGCATGATTGGCTGTCTCCATGTTTTTTCTCAGTAAAGCAAAATACTTTATAATAGGAGAAAAAGAACTAACCATAAAAAGATTATCCAGAGTAGGAAGTGTTTTAATCCGCCCACCTTCCCTAGTAACACATTCACACAACAGGGGAGATGTGAATGAATGGATGGAGCACACAACAGGGGAAATGTGAATGAAGGAATGGATGAATGGATGGATGAACTCATGACCCACGTGCAGCTTTTTTTTTATTCTTATTTGATTTTTTTTCTGGTAAACTAAAAGAAATCTACTACGTTCCATATAGTGGTCACTGGAAATATAGTTTATCTTGGAAAAGGATGGTGCCGTTGGGTTGTCGGACACTTGCGTTCTGAGTAGCCCCTTCAGATATTATAATTAGTTTGGTCATGTCATCCCATCCTTTCTCCTTTCAGCAATGGCCTAACTTCAGGTGAAAACTTCAAAATTTATTTTAAATGTGCTAAATTATGAGAAGTAAGAGGGAGAAGATTTTTTTTTTAAATCTAAAAAGGTAATCAAGCATTAAAGCTGATATTAACTTAATTGATTATTAATGGTCAAGAATTTTTCATATTTTTATCATAGAAAATGATAACAGAAAAAACATGAGCAGGATGATATTTGGGAGTACTCATATACCATGTTATAAAAACATGTATTGTATTTACTATGCACAGCATAAGAATGAAATATATTCAATGTTAACTATAATAAGTATACATTTAATAGCAAACACATTTAATTTATCTAAATCATGTCATTGAAGTGTTTATAAATGTTTTTATGAAAACAATCATGTTTACATGAACATCATTTTTACTTTATGTTTTGCTTAAGATGGTTACATGTAATTCCTGAACAAAGTGTTTGGGGAATGGAGAGACAACTCCACAGTTTAAAGTACTCTCCGCTCTTCCAGAGGATCTGGTTCCGTTCTCAGTAACCCCATGACAGATCACAGCATCTATAACTCCAGTCCCAGGGGATCTGATATCTTCTCACTTCAGTGGGAGCCTGGCACACACATGGTCCACAGACACATCCTGACCAAACACCAATACACATGAAGTTTAACTTTTTTTATACTTTAAAGTTAAAATATAATTACATCCTTTTTCCTTTACCCCTCAGACTGTCACAAGTATCCAAATTCTTAATATCTTTTCCTCAATTTCTACAATTTCAGTCTCTATAATCATACTCACATGTATGTGATTTCAGGGCTGACTACTTGATATTGAATGACCAACTAGAGGTTTCTTCCTTTTGGAAAACTGTTTCTTCTGCTCTCAGCATTCCTTAGTTGGCCTATAGTTCTTTGTCTAGTGTTGGGGTTCTACGAGGGTTTTCCATGTTTACAAGCCTGTTGGCGTCATCTTTGTTCAGGTCTTGTTTAGGCAACCATGCTGTTGAGACATCGCTGGTGGGTGTCCATCCCAGACCCCCCAATGACATTTCTAATGATGTCCATTTCAAAGATATTACAACTGGTAGGCAACTGAGGTTTTTTGTTTCTCTAATGAAAATGTGAAGAAACTACAAAGTTAAACATTTGGTGAAAGATAAAGAAGTCACAAGACACAAAAATCAAAAAAAAAAAAAATTCAAGAAAAAAATCCAAAGCAAAAACTGTTGTCATAAATGAGGACGAAGTGGAGAAGAACAGGGAACTTAACATCAATTCTGTTGGGAAGATACATCTGACAAGTCTTGGCACAAATCGATCCAGAGAAAATCAAGACATGAGACTGGAGAGATGGCTCAGTACTTGTGAACACAGACTGTTCTTCCAGAGAACCTGGGTTCAATTCCCTGCACCCAGATGGTGGCTCACAAGTTTCTGTAATTCCAGGATCCAACACCCTTCCAGAAACATACATGCAGGCAAAATATCAATGCACATAAAATAAAAACAAATCAATTATATAAAAAAGAAAATCAAGACAGAGTCATCCCATACAATTATGATTATATTGTGAATCCTTTTATGTCAATTAATTTGAAAATGTAAATAAATTGATTCATTTTACAAAAAAACTACATCTGTTAAAGAAAACAATTCCAAAATATGAATGATTTTATAACAACAAGAGACTCATTAGCAGTGGTTTAAAA
The DNA here is from genome assembly GCA_030674055.1 of Rhabdomys pumilio. Classification (NCBI taxonomy): domain Eukaryota; kingdom Metazoa; phylum Chordata; class Mammalia; order Rodentia; family Muridae; genus Rhabdomys; species Rhabdomys pumilio. The sequence continues at coordinate 776,802 of JANHMN010000031.1, read as the reverse complement.
CCCCACAACAAAGAAATAGCAGCCGAGGAGGCTTTATGAAAACTGTGTTAAAATATTCAAGAATAAATTGTTCTGGTCACATAAAAGTTGCTTCAAGGAAGGAAAGAAAAAGATGCCTTAACTATGAATGTTATATAACCTTGACATTCACACTAAATAAAGATGGTTTGACCAAAAAAAAAAAATAGCCAATCATTAGAGTCTGAGTTTTAATCAGTAAAGTTAACTTTATTTTTAAAGTCATGATTATGCCAACTTATGAAAACCTACTATCATAACTCATTTCATCAGAACATATTAATTAAAGTAATATAATAAACTCACTAAAAACACAAAATATGTTCAATAAAACTGAACATACATTTTCTATTCAATGAGGGGATATAAAAGAAGTTTTTTAATAAATAGTGATTGCTAATGATCTATAAAATAATATCTGTAACAACATATAATAATCTATAAAATCTATCACATATGACACAGTGAATAGTAAAATATTAAAATAATTTTTCTTAAAAACATACCTAAAATTAAATAATTTATTATAAGTATATTGGTAATAAATTAACATCTTAAAGTGTTAATAACTCAAAACTAGGGAAAGTAGACAGTGACTAGTAAGGAGACAAATGATCACTTCCTTACACATACAAGGCTGGTGATACTGCTCAGTGGTAAAGTACTGGCCTAGTGTGCATGAGTTCAGGACTTCAATGCACAGTATCATCATTATTCACACAAAGCAAACAACAAGAAGTATCTACAACCAAAACACAAAAAAGCCTGGGAACACAGTTCAGTGACCGAGCCCTTCCCAGCATACAAGATGTCCTAAGTACAATTCCCAACAAAACACAAATGCTAACATAAACACACACAGAGACTCAAGAACAGTGTGTGAGTGTGTGTGTGAGTGTGTGTGTGTGTACATACAAACACACGCATAGACACACATGAATATAAGTCACATTTTTCATAATCCGTTTGCAGGTGAGCTGAAACAGTAACAAACCTTGATAGGTGACAAACAGAACTGATGGGTAAACTAAAACATATCTACAAAAGAAAATTTAAGACCCTCTCATAATGTTAAGTCCAAGCTTCATTTCCTAAAAGTCATATTTTTACACTAAACTTGGGTATCACTAACACATTTGGGAAATAAATACAAAATTAACAAATGGTTCATGTTAGCGTAAGACTTAGCGATGAAGAAGTGTATGTTATCTCCATTTGGTGTCCTCAAGAAACCTGTTGCAATTAAAATTTCAGCACTGAAGAGTCCTCCTTGTAATCTTTAGGTTGTTTTGTTGTTGTTGTTGTTGTTGAGATGTTTCTTAAAAGCTCAACTATTTAACAGTTAGAGGAAGGCATAGTCCTTGTCAAATAAACCTATATTGACTACAGACTTTCTCCCTCTGTTCTACACATTAAATTTTGCACATGTGTGCACTCGCATGCACACACACACACACACACACACACACACACACACACACACACACGAGGTCCCACTGCTATACTGCTGTGCTATATACAGTTGGAGCATCCACGTAGTTTCAGATTTTTTGTTTGGTTTGTTCAGCTCTTGATGTCTTGTTTGTCTGGGATTATGTTATGGGAGGGCATCAAAGCTAATGAGGGACTCTGGGTGTGATTAACTAGAATACTCTCCAGGTATGAGATGGAAAGAAAAGGCCCAACATTGTGCAGAAAGAGTGCTTGTTGGCTTGGTAGTTTCAGTTAAAGAATTGTCTGCTTGGGTTCCCAAAGAGAGAAAATAGGAATCAATGTTCAGGAACTGTTGCAGGGCTGGGAAAAATGGAGTGGAATTCGTTTCCTTTGAGGGGCATCCAGAGCAATAGTTAGGAACTCATTCCTTTTCTCTTGAAGCAAGCATTTTTTGTGTTTGTTTTGTTGCCTGTGGCTAAGATCCATGTTCTGAGTTATCAAAAACAAAAAGTTTATTTTCTATTTCAAAATCTCAAATTTTTCTTAAGAAATGGAATTTCTAAGTCTGTTTTCTAAACTCACAAAATCTTGATGAAGGTTACTGCAGAGGTGCAGACATAGTGCGCAGTTTATGACCACCTAGACAGTTTACAATGCTCCAGTTCTGATTCATTGGCTGATTTTCAGTGAGCTGCCAAAATGTCCTGAAGGGGGGCGGTCAGTTTTGTCAATTATACATTTAAAAAGATAGCCAAGAGAAAGTCCCAAAAGCTTATTGGAAGTTCTGATAAATCATACAAACTAGTTTCTCTAAATGTTAACACCAATGAAAGGAATTGAAAGGATATCCAAGAGGACTAGACGTGTTGTGCAGGTAAAGGGGCTACTCCTACTACTGCACACACTCTGGCCCATCCTTTCTTCTTTCTCTGCTTTTACATGTCATTCCACACGCTCCATCCTCCCAAGTGTAGAGTAACATCCATTAGAAAGTGATAGGGTGAGCCTGTAAAAGGCTAACTTCTGAAACACAGGAGATGACAGGGCTGGAGCTCCCTCTAGAGACCATCCTATGGTCAGGAGAGGGGTCCTCGGCAGTCACCTTTGGCCTGTTGAAGCTGTCCCATCTCCTGGCTTAAGCTTGGAAAATCCTTACAAATATGGAGGCTAAGAAGAACAGGGTTTGCACTACTACCTACAATACACCCTGGCTGTGTTCACTGCATCCCCAAAGCCAAATCTGGTGGGGCTCATTTGATCAGCTCCATTGTCCACAGCAGTGCTGAACGGTCACCAGACAATGGATCTTGACGCTACATCGAGCACAGAATATTCATTGTTTCTTGTCCAACCCTTCTTTGGGTCACAGGCAGATATGCAGTCCTAGCAAACGTACACTTACCCATTTCACCATGACCTCCTGATTTCCAAACTAAAATGGAGACATATTTAAATGTAAATAAAAAATGTGTTTTGGCTTACTTTTTAAAGGGCAAAATAAACACAAGGAACTAAAATGTTTATGAATAACTCAGTTTTTATTTGCTTAGAAAAAATGAAATATACCATTATGAGGAACCTAGTTTTTCATTGAAAATAGCACAGAAAACAAACTTTTTATTTCTAAAATATTACTATTAAATAATATTATTGGAGATTGAAGTATTCAACTTTAATTTCGATAACAGTGAAGGATATGTGTCATTTGGAATAGCTTAGTTCGTGAATAGTTAAAAAATGTTCAACACAATTTTTAAAATATGGCTTCCTTTTTCAAGTCTGTCCAGCTGAAGTTATGAAAGAGTTCACAATTATCTCCAAAATATATTCCTCCCCCTTTGACTTGTTCCTCCAGAAAAATAAAATGTCAATGACTAGACTTGCTAACACAAAGTTAAACTCTTAACTGAATAGGCTTTGCTAGTAGTGTGTAAAACTTAGTGCAAGAATCACGATGGCTTTTAAACAACGCTACACAGTGTACCCACCATCTTCCTTCTTAATCCTCAGAACACCGGATATCAATCATACATTTGGCACAATTGTCACCAGCTAGGTGGCACACTGTGATTGCAATTGTTTTTGCATACTAAATTCTGTAACTAATTCTGTAACTATGATTTTTAAGCTTTTCAGAGACAGTATCTAACAACAAAACAGCAAAGATAGCTAAGCTTTTCAAAGCTTACTAAAGGGCTCCTTCAGGGTCCAATTCTCATGATCCAGTTCAATCATCTCGAGGACACAAAAGATAAAAGTTTCTGTCCAGTCTCTTAGTTCATGGAGTCTGAGCTCTGCTGCCTGTCAGTCAGGCTATGGCTGTTTCCTGTTTCCTTTCTGACTTAATCTCACTCTACATTTGAAGATTTCCTAGTATTTGATTTCTTGGTAAAACATGACTAGCAGGTAAAATATTTTTAACATTCATAACTTTGGAAATAATTTTTCAGTCCTATAAAAATTATACAATTGTATAGGCCTAGGAAAAACAAAGTCAAGAGAATGAATAACTGTTTAGTTGGCCTACCTACGTTATTCAGTCAGTGAGTTACCTGGTCAAGGTGCAAACATTGTGACCACATTCTTGGTTCTCGTCCCGCATTTTAACTGCCCAAATGATCTGTAGCTGTAACTGTGATTTAGCAGTTAGGATCATTATCTCTGCTTTCACACCACCAAGAAGCAAGTCTACAAGGAACACTGAACAATGTCAAAAACTCAGTTTACTTATCCAAAAAAAAAAAAAAAAAAAACCGATCATAGTAATACTAACATAGGATTCCTATGTGGGCGAAATTTAACAACCCCAAGGTTTTGCAAGTGAGAATTCCTAGACAGTATGCAACACTATTATTTCCTTATTAAGTAAAAGAGAAGAATATGCTAATTTTAAGTATCCTTAACGAAAGAAGTCTATGAATCTATATGTGTTTGACCCTTAGGTTATGTACATTTACTTAAGTGGATTTTTAAAAAAGCTATATTGTTGCTCAAAGATAGAATATAGAATATTTTTAACAGTACAGAAAGTCAATGAAATCCCAATGGGGAAATAATTCTAATTTTCAGTCCATTCAAAATTTAACTGAGGTATATGCCAATTAATTAATTAATATAAAATATTAAATGAAAATGAAAAAGAATACCTAAAATGTCAATTTTCTCAAGTGTATTTTTTTCTAATCTTTCTTCTAATAAATATATAACTATGTATTAATGTTGTAAATCTTTCAAAATATTCTTAAGAGGAGATAATTCTTTTTCTAAGTCCATATTAAATCATTTCCACCTCTGGAAGTATCTTTTAGACTTCCTGAGGATAGGCAACAATTATTAATACACTTCACAGTTCATCCTAACGCATACACATATGTCTACTCATATAAATGTTTTTTAAAAATATTTTAAAAATAAGAGCCTTAGTATCTACAGTGTATTTTTACTCTCTATTTTAATCCAGTGTCAGTACTGATAATTAATCTATTAAACAGATGTCATAACCATCAACTGATTACTACTCTATAAAGGATTTGTTACAATATAGCAAATAGTAGTATAGAAAGTTCATTAACTTGTTAAAACCAAGTTAATAAACACACATGCCCACAGTTTTACTTATTATTAGTAATCTTGCATTAAGTTAATCTAGTATAACTATGTGCCCTGCAATGTCTTGCAAATACACTCATCTGAGTACTTGCTAAGTTCTCCTTCCCCTTTAAAGACACTGTAACAAGTTTAGCCTCTCAATCCTCTACCTAGATTTGTCAAGGTGAGCCTATATAGGAAGACTTTGTTGCATCCCATGGTGACTTTTTTACTTCTTATATTGCCTTGTTTTGACATTCAACATTACCAGCTACCACACCAGAAGTCTGATGTCTCTCCTCTTGAACAGCTTGATTTTATAGTTTATCATAGTCTCCTAACAAGGAATAGAGCCATATGTATTTTCTTGGTAAGTAACACAACTTTGTACCATCCCTACTTTCTGTAATGTGCCAATGTATTTTTAAGTCACAGTTACCAAACTTAACAGGCCTCTGATGCTCTTATATTGCTCGGGCTATTCAACCTCACCCTCCTTTTACTGATGATTCACTTACTTTTGGTATCTTTCTTGTGTGTCCCTGTCACTCACCACAGCTTGATCAACTCTCCTGTTTGTTGAATACTGGACCTCCTGCGAATGTAACACACATTCCAAGCCTCAGGTTTTCAGTGTCACATCTTGATTTTCTTTGGAACCAACTAAAAACCATCCAGAATATTCTTCCCACATCTTTAAATCAAAGGTCTAATGATATTCTGTAGTTTAGATAAAGGTGCAGGCTCTTTAAATTACTCCAAGCTATTGTTTTCTCATAAGGTGAAGGATGGGAAGTTTTCTCAATTAGTTAAGTTCTTCAGGTCCACTTCTGAATTAAGAACATTTTTCACATCTACAATTATTAACTGCTAATTTTATTACCCTTCTTTACTCTTCCACTAGCTCTTTCATTGATAAATCATAACCTCAAAATAATAAAATGCTAGGAAAATAACTTAACTCAGACTAATTTTTAGGATTTCTTCCTCTCATACTAGTACACAGTCAGCCCCTTTGCTACTGTGGATCTTGATTCATTAAGGTAAGAAAGATCAGAAGTAAGTGAGACAAATTCCATACCAGTAAATCTACTTCAGAAAACTCTTGCCTTCTGATGCACAGATGATGCCTCAGTGGTTAAGAACATATGCTTCTCTTCCAGAGGACTGGAATTCAGTTTTCAGCACCCAGGTCAGGCAGCTTGCCACCACCTGCAACTCAACTTCCAGGAGATCTGATGCTCTCTTTGGTCTCCATAGGTTCAAGCGCAGAGGCGCGTGCGCACGCACGTGTGTGTATACACACACACACACACACACACACACACACACACACACACACAATCTTAGCAGAAAATAGAAGGAAGATGATTGAGATGGCATCTAGGATGATTAAAACTTTGAATGGCCAGGACTCTTGGTCACAGGCTCAAAGCAGAGCAGAAGCTGAGCAATGATTCCAAATTGCATTTAATTACAATGTAACTTATATGAATATCTGGGATGTTGAGGGTTGTTCTCATGTAGCTTCCAAATGCTCCAGTGATTTTCGTAATAGCACTATCTTTAAGTCATTAAAATAGCTTATCTACTATTTGTATCTGAATAATACTGACATCCTCTTTCTGTCAGCATTAATCTGCCTGATGTTATTAAGAGGAAAGGTTAGCCTGTCTCTTTCTTCCTATCAAATAAAAATTCCAGTTGACTCATTATGATAAGGAAAATTTACATTAATTAAAGATGGTGCTGACCCCAAAAGTTCAACTGTATTATAGAAATCCTACTTTTAAATTGCTCTAGTTATCATGCCATTAAACCCTTAAATTAGAATTCTTTTGGAATCTTCTTTGCTTCATGCCAGTGTGTTCCAAACTTGTCTCTATATACATTTATCTCTTCTCACCACATCCAGAATCACACACTGTGCACAAAACTAGCCATAGGCTCTGTGCTTACTTTTTCATTTAAAAAAAATGTTTTACTTTGAAATTTTTCTGAGGTACTGACGTGGAGCACGCCGGTCTATTTACCAGGACTCTTCGCCAGGTCATGGCAGTGTTCCAAGACGACAACTGCGAGATAGGTGTTTCGTGCTGAGCCCCTGTTGTTCTACATGTAGTTAGATTTCTGTTATAGTTATTAGTTACTTATGAACATATAAACAGATTGTTGGTATTTTTACTATAGAAAAGCTGATTGCAGTTCTGTGGAACTCGTAACAGAATGTCTGTCACATAGTTATATAAAAAGTTATATATGTTTTGTGGGAAAAATATGGCTGGGGAACCCAGGGTTCCTCCAGCCATGCTGTGGGTAGTCGACTGGGAACGCTCTGGGTTCCTCTAGCTGGAAGTTAGGTCTGGCTGCTCATTAACTAAAAGCCTCTTCAGGGTCACTCATGGTGCGGCCCCAACACATGAGGAAGTCCTTGGGTTTCCAAAACCTGTTTATTGGCATGGTGGATGGTGGATGGATCTGAATGCATACCCCACAAAACCCAGGCCAGGCCTGAGTTAAATAGGGAGGGGAAAAGGGGGGAGGGGCTTGGGAGGAATGCTTAGTCGGCTCCACCCTCTTGTCTTCAGGTACCTCATTAGCATGTAAATCTCTTTAGGGCCTGGGGGCCTGTTTATCACGCCCACCATCTGTGTATGTGATTGAAGGGTAAAGGTGGAGTGGAGGTTAGGCCTCATGTCAGGAGCCTGGGTTCTGGGGACATGGCCGAACACAACCCAAGAACCAGGATACCCTTTCATGGCCCTACAGTGTTTCTCCCATCTTCACATAGAATCCTGCTGTTACAAAAATTGTTTGTTTTGACATACATATTAATATCTTTTACAACCTCATCCAACTGTCACGTTCCTTGTCATACTACATATAAGAAACAAAACAGTTTCTAAAATTATTTAAAATCCTTTTCTTGCTTGTTTAGGGTGGGGAATAAAAGAATTTTAATAGGTTATTGATTTTTTTAAATTGACAGTTAAAATTGTATGTATTCACTATGTAAAATGTAACTAGAAGATGTTATTAGGAGGCGAAGATGCCCCTCTTCTGCAGGGTGCACCCTTCCCTCCCTACCTACAGGGACATTTCCAATGCTCCCATGTGGGAAGTTGCTCCTCTGGGGAAATTTCCTGACACTGAACTTAGGATGAATTAGCTTCTCTTTGAGGCAAGAACTTTCTACCTTCAGATGCTTAGCTCTAGCCAAATATCAAGGACTTAGATTGCCCAGAACATTGAGCTTGCACTTGAGAAAGTGCCAGGCTTGTCCCCTCTTGTGAGTAGCCCCTTCCAAGTCCTGCGCATGCCACATCTGAAGAGGTGTGAACAAATACTGTGAGCTCCCTCAGAGTCCAGTATGAGTAAGTATACACCAACGCCCTGGAGGAAGAAACTCAAAAACCTAAAAAATATACTCTCTTCAGTATGCTCCTGAAGTTCATAAGAAACCAACCAAAAGAGATCCTGCTCTTCAAAGACAGCCAAACCTCCAGACTCTCACGTAATACCACCATTCTGAATGAGATTATTTCCTGCAGCTGTTTTTGCTGCTGTTTTTCGTCATGAAAGACTAAATGGTAGTAGAAGAAAATTGGCTGAAGACTGAGATATGATTGAGTGCATTCTGGTGTTGTAATAAATATCATTACCTCAACATTAGAGAACCTTCTATTTGAAAAAATCTGATCATGAAACAAGCCACCAAGGCACAATCATAGCCATTAAGGTCCAGAAGAGTGTTCTTTCGGTGAACTCGCTGTGGAGGCCACAGAGAAAGATGAATATCATGACTCTCCCAGATCTTTTCACTGCAGCATGTGAAAAGTCTAGCACCTCCTCCTCCTTTTAATACAATAATCACTTTTTCTTTTCACTAATTAACTCAGAAGAAAACTTATTGAATATATAAGATGTGCCATTTTCAGTATTAACAGCAAACACCTCTCTAACAGTCACATAGTGTTCTTTGGGTTTTCCATGAGTCAGATACTGATTATATACATTAGTTGATTCAATGACATCACTCTTCCAAAGTGAGTACAGCTATTTGCAGGTGAGCAACTGAGGCATAGAAACAAGTTTACTTGCTAACAAAGTAAGAGGCAGATTCAGGCTGTGACCATGCATCTTTTAATCCCAACATACATGTATGTTCTTGGCTTCTCTATCATATAAAGAAAAAAAATGTGGTCTGATGTCCAGTGCTCTGGAGTAGACAGACAGGAAATAAACACACAGGCAATCTTGAATTTCAAATTCTGGTGAGAGCTAGAGAAAATGAATATTGTCATACTGGTAACGTAACACAACACTGCAAAGACTTTACCCATGTAGACTCAGGATGATAGTAATGACCTTTGATGACTCTTGTCACACCTAAAAAAATAGAAAAAGTGAGGTGGCTAAAAATACTTTTGAGGAAACTAAGGCAGAGAAGCTGAAAGGCACTGAGCAAGCAACCCAGCATGTCCCTACACAGCCTTGTCACTATGGTGATGCTTCCTCCAGACACTCAGAATGATAAGCTCAGGATGGGCTGGGGGAAACAAAACCCACTTCTATTTGCATGTCTCCTGAGTAAAAAAATACAACCTAGGTGAGATACCTCCACACATCCTAGATAAAAGTGAATACTTCCTTGTGAGCTGTCTTCCACCCAGATGTCAAGGGCAAAGACAAAGCCTTAAATTCTATCATATCTTAGTTGATGAAAAAGAAAATATTCCCTTAGCCCACATAAGCTTCTAAAAACAATTTAAGATAAGATCTAAAGTCAGTGAAACAAGCAAACAAAGCATGTCTGTAAGATTCTACTACTACTGAACTTGGAAACATTGAAACACTCTTTTACAGATACAGAAACAATGGAGTTTCTAAAGGGCAAAGCTCCCTTCCATGTTGATTTAAGGAAGAAACTGGACTTCATTTTCTCACATGACAATTACAGGTGTAGCATAGAAATCACAAAAAAAAAAAAGAAAAGAAAAGAAAAAAGTTTTTCTCTTTCTTTTAAAGAGTTTCTCGTCTGAAGATGTGGGAAAGGGTTGCATCTCTGGTTACCATTACTTAGCTCATATATTACTATGGCCCCAGGTTTTGTACTAGAAATGGTCCATATATCTAAGATTACTCCGAAAGGCAGAGTGCCATTAGTTACTAACTCTGCATTTCACCGTCTCTGGTTTCTGATTAGCAATAGTCTAAAGGGCTGTGGGAAGTATAACCTTGCTGATATGAGTGTCACATATATAGACAAGTAAAAACTCCATTTTCAGATCTAATAAATCAAATATATGTCTAGTTCCTTTCCCAGAACCACTATAGAGTTGTTGTTGTTGATGATGATATTCTTGAATATTTTGTTTTAGTTTAATTTGCTTGTTTTTGGTGTTTTGTTTTGTTTTGTTTTGAGACATGATCTCTCTTCATAAGCCTAGTTGTCCTGGGACTCACCATGTAGTCCTGGCTAGCTTCAAACTCATAGATATATATCCACCTGCCTCTGTGTCCCTAGTGCTTGGATTATAGGTGTACATCACTGCACCAGGCTCCTTAAAGTGTTCAAGGTATCATACTACTAAAGAACAGGCTACATTCATTATCTTAATGTAGCACTTCATGTAGGATTTGATACTCTACCTGACTTCCAGTGCTACCATATTAAAATGATTAGATAGCCCCATAAGCTAGTTAGCTAGCTTCAAATTAAGTTTCAAAAACAACCAATAATCAAATGCTACATTAAGTCTCACATTTCATATTTAGAAAATTTCCCTTAAGATTATTCTGGATAGTTAAACTATAAACACGAAAATCTGATGCGACATTAAAGAGCACAGAAACGGAGACATCCCAAGTTCAGCTCTCTCAGAGAATACTTAGCACATTAAGTACCGTGTCACATTTCTTACATCCCCAAAGGTTAAAAAAAAAAACAAAAAACCAGAAAACTAAAAGTCACATTGAACATAGCATTCTTCACAAATACCTCCTAAGTCTCATCTTATTTCTTTAAAATTTGCAAATACAATTCACATTGATCTCTTAATTGATCTCTCATCATAATTGATTATTTTATTAATACAGTTGATTAATAACCAAAATCAGAAGTAAAAGTAACAAATTCCAAAGGCCTTTAAAGGTATAGTATTTAGGGATATATAATTCTCTGGATGAAGAATATTCCTTCATATGTACTGCAGTACAAAGACTATCAGGACATTTTAATGGTGTGGAAATGAAAATGGAATATTTATTTAGTGTCTAAGTACATGACAGCACGTGTCGCTGCTCCAGAGTTTATCGTGTTCTGTGTGATCTACTGCAGGAAAAGCAAAAGTCCACACTGTAAAGTCTGAAGTTTTTGCTACTTCAAAAGTGAGCATTTTCCCTAAAGGTAGTTTTTTTTTCTTTATTTTCATTTAAAAATACAGTTTTAGAATATAAATGCTCATCAAAATTAAAGACTCAACTATGTATTTTTGGAGAAGTACTCACAAACAACTCTCAGACCTTTGAGAAATAATCTAATTCTAATCACCAGTCTAAATAGGTCATTTAACTGAGAAGAATTAAAATTAGCAGTGTAGGGTCAAGTGTTTCCCTGAAACATATGCAGCTTGCATGTCCTGTTCTCCTCAAAGTCAAACAGTATCATGAAAAAGCATAATGAAGAAGTCTATGGCACACCACAGTTATTCTGCTCCTGAAACATCAATAAAATTAACAAGAGTAAAAAGACACAACCCAGGGTTATTCAAGCTGGGTAGAGTAGAGTGACCGAAGGTAAGTAAGCTCAGTACATACAGGAGGACGACAGAATGCTCGTTCCTGATTCTCACACACAAACTTTCACAGTAAATGCAAATGCAATTCAGCAAGACAAATCTCAAACAAGCACTTCAGTCTATGTTAAGCTCCCATAAGCTTCACTTCTTAGATGAAACTAAGAAGATCAAGAACCTTTCCAGATACGGATATAGAGCCTGAGATCCCAGCACTAGAAGGCTAAGGTGAGCATACCAGGAGTTTGAGGTCAGCTTCTGCTGCACAGAGGGACCCAGGCTCACAGAATAAAAGGAACTTTAGCATGGCCCGGCATCTTTAAGCATTTCCCCATCTTACACATTCAAATAAGCTCAGTAATTAAATCCCTCCTCTCCCGGAAGCCTTCAAAAAATAGAATAAACATCTCCTTAAGACTAAGATACTTAAATAATGATAATAATAAATCATAAATATAGATATTTAGCTGCTGGAGACATCCAAGATCCCTCCATTCCAAAGGGCTTTATCAATGTGTCAAAAAGCAAGGTCCCTTGACTTTAGACCCAAGGCAGGTGAGGTGACAGAAAGGGGCGACAGAAGTGCCATGAGCACATATTTTGTTTCTTGACTCTTCAAAGCCACCAGAGAAGGCACTCCTTCATTCTTTCTTAATTGAAAGTAACTTTGATCCTGACGGAGGTGGAGGTGGGGGGGGAGTCCTTTCATATTCCTCAGCTGGCAACAATCTACCATACACTGAATAGAGGAGAGATCACCGATGCTAATGAAGCCACCCCTTCCCCAAAATGAGATCTTGAGAAATTCCCTCAAGACCTCTGTTTAGAGATGAAATGAAAGGACCTTGGCTGACAAGGAGACGGAGGCGTGGCGTCGGGAAACTGCAAAGGAACACTCTAAACTACGGGTTTTTTGTTTTTTTTTTTTTTAAGAAAACCGGGGGTGGGGGGGAGTGCCTAAACAAAATTAGGATTCACTCATCACCAGATGGATGATAAAATATTTATGGTTGCCCAAGACAAATTTACACGCCCCCCTTCCTCGCAACGCGCACACACCCTGAAGCAAAGACTGAAATAATCCCAGGGAAGGGCAGAACAGGTTGGCTTGCTCCTACTGTAACATCTCTAAATCCTCTTTTCACCCGCCTGTACCAGTCTAGTCCCCAGCGCGCGCACATAAGAACGAACACACACACACACACACACACACACACACACACACACACACACACA
>JANHMN010000031.1:714438-743582 GCA_030674055.1 Rhabdomys pumilio | reverse complement strand
TGTGCGTGTGCGTGTGCGTGTGCGTGTGCGTGTGCGTGTGCGTGTGCGTGTGTGTGTGTGTGTGTGTGTGTGTACATGAGTGCAGTTGCCCATGGATGCCAGATCTCCTGTAGTTGGAGAATCAGGCTTCTGACATGAGTACTAAGGACCAAACGTAGGTACACACTCATAATCATAGAGCACTCTCTCCAGTCCTTCACAAGCATGTTACTGGACAGGAGAAATCCAGTAAAAATTACATGTTGTAACAATACTCCTAATAAAGAAGCTAAATTAAGTAATAAGAAATGAGAACATGATTGGCATTGAAAATAGTTGTGTCCAGGAAAAGGACAAAGAAGGCTTCCATTCTGTTAACTGTCTTTTATTTATTAACCCCAGGAGCAAGTACACAAGAATGTTTACTTTGGTGAAATCTATCCTTTGTGTATAAAGAGATTTCTTTTCTGTGTATCTGTACTTCAACTCGGGGAGAAAGAGAGCAGCGAGCTTGGCTCAAATTTACGAGCTAATGCTGCAGGTTTATGCTCTAGGGCCAAGAGAACATCAGTGGTTCTCCAAATTTATCTCAGGTGTACTCGCTGTGGTTCTCCAAAGTCCATACCAGGTGTACTTCTAGAAACCAGGGACCAAATGGAGCACAGGATAGCTAAAAAAGACATTTTGTTCCTGAATGAGTAGACATAACTATAATCCTATTTCTACTCAGACCTTCTGAAGTATTGTTTGCATTCTCAAGAAACTCTTTGGTAATTCTCATATCATATTCTTGTTATTGACTTGAGCTTTGGGGCAGCTCCTCCTCAGTCTTCCACTCAAATACTCCCAGACATAATTTATCTGACCTATCAAACTGCAGCCAAGAGACTATGCTGTGTTCTGGCACTCAGAACTTGCCACTCCTTACTGTGGGTATGACTGGGGTCCAGGCAGAAGCAGGATGAAGTACAGACAGCAGTAAATGGAGAGTCACAGTGACCTTTGGGTAGAGTCTCCAAGAACTACCTGAGAACTAAACTATACTAATCAAAACTAGAAATACAAGTAGAGTAAAGTGCCTGGAAATTATAATTGCAAAAACTCTAATTTTTCTATGGTTTTTGAAAATTGTTTGAGATATCTAAGATCACAAGCCATGAACAGTGTGTACCTTATAATAATAATAATAACAAATTAATAACTGGAGTATACAATATAAACTAGGTGCTATGAGAAGTATTTTTAAATTTGTTATCTCATTTCAACCTTGTAGCAACTCTAAGTTAGATATTATAATTATCTTTATAAATATATATATAGATAGATAGAGATATATATAGATATAGATATAGATATGATATGCTTGAAGCTTGAAATATTGAATATTAAATAAATATTAAATAATTTTACCAAGACGTTACAGCACGAGAGTAGCAGAGCTGGAATGTGAATTTAGTTTTATTTGATTCAGACTTCACTATTCTTACCAGTATATATACTTCCAAATTATTATCCAGAAAAAAAGTGAATGTTCAGTATACGTTGTGGCCGAAGTAATGTAATATTTTAGAGAAGTATTGAACTGATGGCACAGAATTCAGAGATGGTATCATACATGCTGACATTCAAGTTTAGTATGAAAAAGCCACCAGTAAAACCAACCATATGCCACATTATTTTATTTTATGGAATCTGGATACATCGTACATTCATCAAAGACATCTCTATCCTCTTAACATTCATCGGCCTATTATTTGTTTAAAAACCTCATGATTTCTGCATGAGTTAACTGAAATTAATTTATCAACATTAAGGCTTTTGCATATCTGGGATATTTTCTACTATTGAATGCCAACACTAGGAAACGGGAGAGAGAAAGAGAGAGAGAAAGAGAGAGAGAGAGAGAGAGAGAGAGAGAGAGAGAGAGGGGACTTGAAGCTTATTTCCCTATATTATTGTTGCTATGACAACTCCAGGTGCTCAGGAGCCATAATGATCATTCAAATAATAGTAAGTTTTGCATTTTTACTTTCTGTCATTGACTTTTGCAGTGTTTTTTTTTTTTTGCTTTGTTTTTTTAACTTCTTATTTCTTAAGACTCATGGCCAACAAACCACATGGCATGAATAATCACTTCGCTGCTTTGGAATCACATGCCTTAATTTGTGTAATTCAGAGTTTTTAAAGACAGAAATAATTATGGTGTTTTCAACTTAAATTTATACTATATCATGGTTGTACTGATCATAATATTGGTTGGTTGTAAAATATTATGGCAAAAATCAATAGAATGTAGCATAAATGTCCCAGATCAAAGCTTTCTTATTTATCGAGACTCAGTGTGGAAGACAAGACTGTCTATCACGTGCGATCTATCTGGATGTGGAAACTGGCTGGAGGGACTACAAGCCTTTCCATATTACCCAGTCATGTCCCCTGTTACTTGTCACAAATGTCACTACTTGAGCTCTATTTCTATGAATCCTAAGAGATTTCTATGTTTTTAAAATTTGTGGAAAACATAAGATACATATTTAGACATTTACAGTGATAAAGTTTAACAATTAGAATAATTATTAACTGAATATTTGGATGACCAAGAAACCAAGAAATAAAATAGCAGTGGTCCTCTCAAAACCCCTTACTGTGAACAATCCAGTTCTCAAGGCCTCATTTTTCCTGCAGCTGGCAGAGCCTTAGATTTCCATAGTTATGATGTCCTTTCTTATCTCTAGAAGTGTTCAGCTATTGTGATATCTTAGATACCTTTTATTGTTGTGAAGAAACACCATTACCAAGACAACTTATAAAAGAAAGTCTTGGCTTGCGTTTATGATTCCAGAGGGTTAAAGTCCATGATCATTATGTCAGGGAGTATGGTGGCAGGCCAACCAGCACGGAGGAGAGAGTGAGGTGGGAGTGAGCTAACTGAGAATGAGAGTTTTTTGAGAGCTCAAAGTCTATATCCCAGTGACACACCAAGTCCAACAAGTCCACACTTCCTAATCCTTCCCAAACAGTTTTATCAACTGGGGAGTCCTTGGGAATCATTCTCATTCAAATCACCACACCTACATTTCTAAACAGTGTAACTATGGTTTGACATTTTTTAAAAAAGCTTATACACAGGTAACTATGATATAAGTGCTCTTTTAATTATTGCTTTTTATTATATTTGATATATATATGTACGTATAATATATATGTATATATAATTATATATATCATATTATCCCTTAGTCTTTCCTTTAATTACTCCAAGATCCACTCTATCCTCTCCCAACTTCATGTTAACTGATATTCCTCTATCTCTCTTACAAGCCATCTAGTCCAATTTGTACTAGGGTCATCCATTAGAGCATAGTTCACCTATTAGAGCTATAACTTTAAAAACAAATTATTTTTCTCCATTAGTAGCTACCAACTGTGAATAGTTCCTCAGCTATGGGCAGCAGCTTATGAGCCCCTCTCCTTGATGGAATATAAAAGTGACCTGATATTGTGCAGGTCTTGTGAAAGCAACCACACGTGTGAGTTCATGCGTTTAGCAGTCCTACCATGACCAGAGGACATTGTTTCAAACAGTTTTCCTCCACCTTACAATCTTTATACCTCCTTTTCCAGAATAGTTACTGGACTTTGAGGAGAGGGATATGGATGTCCCATTTATGGCTGGGTACTACTCAAGTGGATCTTTGTTCTCTGCATTCTGATCCCTTTGTGCAGTGCCAATCACTGCACAAAGGAATTTTTCTGGTGATATTTGAGAACTGCATTAATCTATAACTATATGGACATAGATTTAGAGATTGGTGTGATTCTACATTCATTTAGCAATAATAATAATAATAATATGTTCAGCTCTGGGGACATGGGTCATGAACCATATGTTTAGTATAAGATATGTTTTCTACGTGTGAAGGGGGTCTTATATTCAGTCAGAAATGGTTACCTCCATGGCATCTGTTTCACTGTACCACTCATGTACACGTCTTGCCACATTGGTTGCTTTCGTAGTTCACAGGGTTCATAGCTAGGGAAGACTGTTGATGTCTCTTCTCCCCCAACAGCCTATGTAGCACTTTTCAGTACTATGAAAGTATCCAGCAGAGAGTGAGGTTCCTTGTCATTACCAACTTAATTTTTTCATGTTCTATGAAAAAGTATGTGGTACCTTTAACAATAAAGTCTTATCATCAAGTTCTGGTGAACAACAAAGAATAATAACAATAGTCTTTTATTTTGCTATAATTGTTCAAAGAATCTCTGGGACACAACTGACTAAGAACTCAAGAAGTATCACATTGGGATTTTTCTATGACAACTTATGGTTTCTGGGAGGAACATTATCCTCTGTGTAGGTTAGTTCCAGTTCAATTCTTTTATATTATAGGTAGAGATGATAGATAATAGATGATGGATGGATAGACAGACAGACAGATACATACATACATACATACATACATACATACATACATACATACACACACAGATAGATACGTAGATAGATATATAAAAACATAGATACATAGATTTAGGAAGCTTATAAGAATAGAGGATTTCCATTAGGCTTCTTCAAACACCCTTAGTGTTAGTTATTCCTTCCCCAGCTCCATTCTCTGCTCCATCCTGCTGTTCATCTTTCCACTTACATTCCCTCTCCATTTCCAACTGTCCCCTTCACTATCTACAAAATCACACTGATGGTGTGACATTCATATGTTGTTAATTCACTAGTAATTCATTTTATTATCTTGTTTAATGGATATATGTGCTACACTATCTTCATCTTCTGAGTTGCCTATATGACTTTTCTATTTTAGTCTTTTATCGTTGTGAGTCACATTTTAGTTAAATTTTAATATTACCTCAATTTCACATTTCCAGGTGGTACAATGATTCTCTATGAGACTGGCCTCTGTTTTCCCATCTCATGCTATTCTTATGAGTTTCAAAATCAGAGTGGACTGTCTGATCAAAACAGTTGAGGTTTGTTTCTTCTTTCTACTTTCTACATGAGTTTGCACCAAGTTAATTTTTTCTTCACCAAATGGTTGGCAGACTTCCCTGGTAAAGAACTTGATCTCTATCCTGCTACCCTGAGGCTCCCAAACAAAACCCCAGAGTCCTGGTATCTATCTTAACGTTGGCAGATACCCTAAGGGCAGCCTTGGTGCTCAGTTCTTTTCTTGACCTCTCTAAGGTCAGATTTTTCCTTAGACTTTGGCCTGATGGTTCTCTACAATTTTGTCAATATTTCAATGTTTGAAACATATAGTTTTAGTATTTTTGGTTTTGTTAACTTTCAAGTCTGAGGATAGCAAGTTTGAATAAATGCTTCATGGTAGACTCTACTAGAAAATGCAAATATACTTGTAAAAGAAAAACTCCTTAAATACTTAATGGACTGAACAGATTTTATTGTACTTATGGAATGTCTAAAAGTGCTTCAGTTAGGACTGCAGAGACAAGGTTAACTGAAAGCATGTGGAAGCCTGCCCAATAAGGCTGTCACCTCCCATGCCAGATCAGTTCTCCAGCAGGTGTTGCTGCATTCAGGGACATTTTCATATGACCTTTTCCATTCTGATTCCAAAATAACTTCAGTCTAGAAGGCCACCTGCAGTGCCCACTTCTAGCTCCACTCTGCTTTGGCCGCAGCTCCGCCAGTCAGCATAGCTGGCAGCTTTTCTACACCTTTACCATCTAGTGCATCACACAGCTCATTAGGCTTTAGAACTATGAAGCTACACAGTCTGTGAACCTTAGATTTTACTTCAAAAGCAATAAGTCCTTGAAAGGATTCAGCCTCCACAGCTTAAGAACCATCTCATGATGTCATGGCTGCAGAAGACCACCACAGAAACCATCCTATGCTTTAAAGTAGGACATGCGTCCCTGACCAGAGGAATTCTCTGCTTTACTGGGGCCACCTCTCCTTTAAGAATGCAATTAACTCCACACCATCATTCTCTTTTAGAGTGTTTTACCCTGAAGGGGGATAACCCAAGCCCTTTTCTCATATCTTAAGAAAACATATTATATAGAATCGAACAGGTACAGATGGTTTTTAAAGTAACTTTTCTTGGTCACTAGTTTATACATTTATTTCTTTCTTATATGAACTTTGACCATAGTGGGAAAAAGTTTTTCTTTTTCTATTTATCCGGAACAGGAAATCCATGAGTTCTTGTTCATTTGCTTGCTTACTTGTTGTTTATTATTGTGTGTATGCCCATGATATGGAGAAAGGTGAATGTGAGCCATTTTTCTCCAATGGAGGACAGAGAACAATGTTGTGGAGCCAATTGCAGGGTGTGCTGGCTAGTTTCATGTCAAGTTGACACAAGCTGTAGTCATCTGAGAGGGGAGAACTTTAACTGATAACATGCTTCCATAAGCTTGGGCTATAGGCAAGCCTGTGGGGCATTTTCTTAATTAGTTATTGACATGGGAAGCTACCACTATTGTGGGTTATACTATCCATCCTTGGACTGGTGTTTTATAAGTGGTCTAAGCAACCCATGAGAAACAAGTCAGTAAGCAGTATACCCCCAATGACTTCTACACCAGCTCCAGTTTCCAGGTTTCTTGCTGGTTTGAATTCATGCCTTGGATTGTACTGTGATTCAGGATATACAAGACAAATCAACCCTTTTCACTGCAACAGTAGAAATTCTAACTTGTAGTCTCATAGCCAACACAGGCTATTTACTTTCAGAGAGCACATTTGAAAGGATGGCTTTCAGATGACATTCATTAAAAAAACAGGACATAAGCCATGTTCAGAACTAAGTCTTTTAGTTAGGAGAGATGACAGAGGTTCTGTTTAGTTAACAAAAATGATGGACTGGGTATTAGGTCTATCTTGTTCCTTACTGATACAAATTGGTATAGTTGTGCTCTCATTGTATTTTGAGAGAAAGTTTTTTTTTTTTTTTTTAATTTTAACAGGAAGGGTGATATGTAGTGGGATATTTTTCCCACAAGTTGTGAGAAACTAAGGTGGGAGGAGTAAGAAGAGGAAGAGGAGAAATAAGGGAGAAAAAGGAGAAGGAGGAGGAGGAGCTAGGTGAGAAAGCACCAGGGAGAGAGAGGGAGAACATGTAAGCAGATGTGCTCCTGTCTCTAGCAGTCTAAGGTAGATGGTATATCTAGGTTTGGTATTGGGTTACACCTCTGATGTGCAGCGGTGGGCTGTGAGAGGCATCTGGGTGCCTGGTCAAGCACAGGTCTAGAACGCCAGACCCTAATGGGATAGAAGGTGTTCAGCTTTGCTTCTTGGCTCCTGGTTTCTTTCACTCAGTTTCAATCCTCCACAGCCTCTCCCACAGAGAGGTCTATGGTCATCACTCACATAAGAATAGTGCCTCAGGCTCTCCCACATGTAGATGAGGTATCTCCAAGCTCTCAGACCAAGCCAATAGAAGTTATCTGCTGCTAGACCCTAACTCACCCTAAAACTGTATATTAAATCCCTATTTGGGAGAAGTAAAGGTATGCGAGAATCATCCAGTTGTCTGAGAGTTTCTGTCACAAGAGCTGTAACACTTGAGAAGAAACTGCCCTCCTGAAGCACCTTTTATACCTTCCCCTCCTTGCTAGCTAGATGGCATCTCACCGACTCAGCCTTGATGGGCTCAGGACAGAGGAATAAGTGCAGCACCTGGGAGTGACTGGGTGGCAACAGCAGAGACTTGAGCGGAGGCAGCAGCAGTGGAGTCAATTCCCCCTCCCTGCTCACACTCTATTCCATTGTCCCAGACCCCTCTCCACCTGGCTGGGCCGGAGATCTTCGTGGGACCCCCTCCAGAACAGAGACTCACACTCTGATTGTGTGGGCACCTTATTATTGAGCATTACAAAATATATAAAGCCTTTGGATAATCTAAGCATTAGAGTCTCACAGATGGAAGGATGGTCTGGGCTCAGCCAACCATTGTGGAGATCACATGGTAGATTGGAAGAGCCATCTCCTACACTGGCTTCTTGTGGGTGGGAGGGCTGATGTCTTTGACCACCTGAGTAGACGGCCTGAGCTGAGCAGTGGTGGTACAGCTGCAGCTGCTCTTGGCCACAGGCCTAGGCTAGTTAGGAACATGGTGGCTGATTAAGAAAAGGCAGATTGAATGCTGCAGATTTTAAATATCTCCTGCAACACATGTTGGTGAGACTTTAAGGAAGCAGCTTCTAAAGTTGCCAGGAGATGCAATCTAACAGCAAATTCCCTAAGCCTATGATTTGTGTGTTCTTTCTGTTCCCTCTTTCACAATCTTCTCTGGGCCTCAGGTGTGGAATTTGTTTTGCAGATGTATCCATCAGGATTAGACTCTATAATTAATTCATCAGTTTGACTGTTAGCAGATTTCTGTAATGGTCTCCATTCTGTACCGGAAACTCCCAGTAGCCAAGCACCCAGAACTAGTGACATCAAGAATCTTAGAGAAGAACCTAGAACCACTATTTTACTAAATTAGTATAATCTCTAATTATGTTCTAAATTTTTGTTCTTATATGTGCAAACAAGTATAATCCTCACCACTTATTAAGGAAAAGCATAAGTTTTTATTGGATTATATTAAGAATATTTTGGTTCTTTTGGTCTGTGCCCGAACACTGAACAGGTCTTGGGCTACAGCTCTGCACCCAGTCCCACAAAACCCAGAGGAGGCCAGGCTCCCAGGAGCTCTAACCCTGCCTATATAGAGACAGGCAGGAATATCAATGGAATAGAATTGAAGATCCAGAAATGAACCCCCATACCTGTGGTCACTTGATCTTTGACAAAGGAGCCAAAACCATCCCGTTGAAAAAAGACAGCATTTTCAACAAATAGTGCTGGTTCAACTGGAGGTCAGCATGTAGAAGAATGCAAATAGATCCATACTTATCTCCTTGTACAAAGCTCAAGTCCAAGTAGATCAAGGAACTCCACATAAAACCAGGTACACTGAAACTAATAGAAGAGAAAATGGGGAAAAGACTCAAACACATGGATACAGGGGAATAGTTCCTGAACAGAACACCAATAGTGTATGCTCTAAGATCAAGAATTGATAAATGGGACCTCATAAAACTGCAAAGCTTCTGTAAAGCAAAGGACACTGTCAATAGGACAAAGTAGCAACCAACAGATTGGGAAAATATCTTTACCAATCCTACATCTGACAAAGGGCTAATAACAAAGGTATACAAAGAACTGAAAAAATTAGATTCTAGACAATCAAATAACCTTATTAAAAATGTGGTACAGAGCTAAACAAAGAATTCTCAACTGAGAAAACTTGAACAGCCGAGAAACACGTAAAGAAATGTGAGTTAGGCTTTAAGCAGAAGCACAGGGGTAGCAGACTTGATTATTGCTGGTAAAACAGCTTTAATTCTATTAATTGCTAGCACCACTGCTTCTGCATTGACACAAGGAATTATGACAACTTTTTTTTTTAACCATCTAGCAAAAAAAATGTTACTAATGTATTGAGTATACAAAAGGATTTATATAGGTGTCTGGAACAATGGATTGATGCTCTATAATATATTCAAATTATCTAAAGGAGGTTTAGGGTTCAAGAGTTAGAAGCCATCCCAAGTGTCATGACAAATATCATTGGAGTAGTGTTACTTCTAAAATTTACAATGATTGACATTATAATTAGAAAAAAGTTTAAAGACACCTGTAGGGTATTTGGCATAATCCTAACACCTCTCTGAGTGTTTTAACTTTGCATAGTGAGATTATGAATGTAAAGAATACTGCTCTGCTGAGCGATGATGCTGCAGATAATAGTGATAAAATTATCCATGGCCTGAGGTCAATATCTCCATTTTACTCAACCCTCAGGAATGGCATATATAATTTGATCAGGCTAGCCCTTCTTGTCCTGAGAATACTTTTGTTCCTGCCCATCATGCTTGTCTCTAACTACATCAATAGGTTTGCAGCCAAAGTACATGACTTGAAACTGAAAATGGACCCCTAGACAGAGTTTATTAATTTAACAATCTGGAGGGCCAGGGATGGGTAAGATTCTGCACAAAGCCTTACCAACCTAAGACAGAAGTGCATTGCTTTTGATAATGCATATTCCATGATGGGTAACGAAGTCTTTCTTGTCAGAAAGACCTAAAACAGGATCAATCTGGTTTATGCAGTAAAAAGGGATGTGGGGAGCTTTTGTGGTTGCCTGGCAGGAATCTGACATTGGCCAATGACAAGGAAATGGGTTGCTTGGAAGAAATTTGATATAGGCCAAGGACAAGGAAATGAACTGCGGGCAAGAATCTGACATTAGGCTGAAACAAAAAAGTAATTTCAGGCTGAAATTAAATCCTCGGCTAGAACAAAGAAGAAATTTCAGGCAGGAATCTAAATCTTAGGCTAGAAAAAAAGAAGAAATTATAGGCAGAAATCTAAATCTTAAGCTACAACAAAGAAGTAGACTTCAGCCATGAAAATGAGTTTGGGCTAGGACAGGGAAGTAGGCTCAGATATTTTGGTCATCCTGATAATCCCTTAGAAATAGTGATCACAGGAGTGATCATGGGACTTTGTTTATTGTTGTGTGTGTGTTTTTAACTATCTGAGTTTATTGTCTTGCTTATTCCTTGACTATTTGCATCTATTGTATTGCTAGTTCCTCAACCTAAAGCTGACCTTAATACGTGCATGTAATTTAAACAGTATAAAGGAGGAGAAGGGATGGGATAGGGGATTAATGGGCAGGATGGGGAAGGGGAATGGCATCTGAAATGTAAATAAATAAAATATAAAATAAAAATGAAAACAAAGGAATATTTTGTTTCTCAGGGAGACTGGGATAACAAACCCATTATAAAAGCCAAAGATAAGATGTTTTTTCATTTGAGTTGAACATTTATTTTGGAGTTGTGAACCTTGTATGAAATAGCTGCACTGTTCAGAGGAAAGCTCAGCTTTCATTCAGTTGTCCATTTGAACTTCAAGCTTTCCATCTGGAATTTCTGACCTTCCAGGCTTTAGGAGAGTATGGATAGCCCCAGAAAGACAAAATGAGATGCTGTAGCTACTGAAGAAGCCTACAAAGAAACAGCCCTCCCCACTGAACTTCTTTTACAGTGTCATTTCAAATGTTTAGTTTTAAAACTGAGATGTCACTTACAGACTTTTTACATTGTTTCCCTTTTAGCAAGTAAACTTCGGTCTTCTAGTCTATCACAGAATTGGCATGGACATGCATGGAGTGCACTGTAGGATAACCTAGGGTAAAAAAATTCTGATGATTTAGGGTAAAAAATCTGAGCTTGTATGAGGCACGAAAATCAGGCCACAAACTCAGTACAAGAAATGTCAGTCTCCTACCTCTGTTAATATTTCAGGTCCTAAGCCTTATATCATTATGGTTGCAGAAAATTCCAACAGCTATTGTGGAGCTTCAGCACAGACTCTCCCCCAACAACATCTACCTCCTTTACCCTTAAAATGAGACCTCAGATGCCATCCTAATACATGATCCCATGTCTGAGAAATAGAAAAGATCATCATTGATCATCAGCCATTGGTTTATGTAGTCCATTCTGTTCAGACATTTTCTTTGATTCAACTACTATCTCCTCAAGCTTCAAATACTCTCACTGCTTCTTAGCCATATATGACTAAAGCCAGGAAATTCAAACCCAGTGGTTTATGTAGAACCTTGCTTATAATTGGAAGAGTTTTGTATACTCCTCTCCCTTTGACCCCGAGGTATGTTTGGCCTTTTTTATTGCTGCAACTGAAAGTGGGAAGAAGTTTTTGGCATATGGTGGTTAGAAGCCAAGAATTCTCCTGAAATATGAATTCAAAAAAGTATTTTTCCTATTTCCAACCCCTGATGCCAAAAACCAATTATTCACCCAAATATTAATATTGATAAGATTGAGAAACCCTGCCCTAAGCAAGTGAATGTACCTATCATATAAATCACTTAGAGAAGCTGTTGGAGATATGTGGATTTCTATGGGCAACCCCTCATTCAACCCCAAGATATTTGGAGGTTGTATTATTTACTTTTTGTGGCTGTGATAAGACACTATGACTAGAGACACTTACAAAATAAAGCTAAAACACTGAATTAAACTTAGGGTATCTGAGGCTAGAATTTATGACTAAGCTAAAGCATGGCAGCAAAAACAACTGAGAGTTCACATCTCAGACCTCAAGCAGAAGGCAAAATACACACTTGGAAATGCATGAGTCTTTTTAGATCTCAAAGCCCATCTCTAGGAACATACATTCCCCAACGTTGTCATTCCTCCCAGTCCATTCCAAACAATTCCACCATGTATGCAAATATATGAGCATAGCCTACAGGACCATGATCATTCAAACAGCTACAGAGAAAGACTTGGATATTGGTATATATACAAATTCCCTGAATCTGAAACAAATCAGATTGTCAGACACACAGCTATAGTAGATTATCACTGTTTGGGACATTTTTTTCTTTTGGCTTAGCAATCTCTTCTCTGAAGAAACAAAGGACAAATTCTTTCTGCTTCAGAATCTCTGAGCTCTATTTTCTCTGAAAGGGACCTCTCTCCTTTTTGAGTCTTGTAGTTCGTTGTCTTTTCTTATACCTCTACCAGCAGGCATGTGCATTTAGTAATACTAGAACCTAAAGAGTACTTCTGGGCATTTTTCTTGCCTTCTCCACTCTATCATAGGCAATGAAGCACAGAATCTACTGCTGAGTTAATAGAAAGAAATGGACAGGAATATGCTATGGGAAAGATAAGCACTAATATCTCCAAATGTTATTCAAGCATAAACTTTGCAAACACCCCACAAGTTCTTGAAAATCACCACTGTCATTTTTCACCAAAGCAACTGAATAGGTTCTAATTGGTCCCTTAAAGGGGATCTTTTCCAGGTTTAAAGTTTTATAGTTTTGTTTAATGCTCATCTGAGTCTATAATTTCACATTTATGAGTAGTAGGGGACAATTCCAATGTGCCAGCCTATTATCAACTCTCATATGATGTGGCCAAACCAAATTCACCGTTCTGTATTATAAATGTTTCCTCTTGCTTCCCCACATTCTCTTTCCATTTCTGAGTTGCTGTTTTTTTCCACCAGCTCTGATATATAGCTTTCTCCTTCCATGATTCCAGATTCTAACATTATCAGGACAATTTCAATTCTTTTTAATGTGTCTTACTATTTCAGCATTCCAACTCCATAGCTACCATCTTGGTCCAAGATCCTGTTACTTCATGCCTGTGCTGTTTTTCAGAATCCTCAGGCCAGGTTCTTGGTATTTTCTATTTATTTTATGTTTGGGATATTGTTGTTATGATACCTTGCCTTTACTAAGTCACTGTTCTGCTCAACAGTTTTCAAAAGATTACCTACTGTGTGTTAGATCAATTCCTCTCTGTTTTCTTCAACTTCTTTACATATTGAATTGTTTGTTGTGTCTTTTTGTTTTTAGTCTATCTATCCTTCCAAATCCAAAAATCTGCTAACACATGCTGGCTGTAGTTTTAGTATCATCAACACATGCCGTGTAGATGTTCTGTCATGGAGTTATATCTGAGACTCCTACTATTATAACAGGATGCTTGCTTCTCTGGACATAGATATTGGTAGTAAGGCCTTTCACACACACACACACACGCACACACACACACACATACACACACAGAGTCATTGTTTTTGATGAAAGACACAATAGAAAATGAAAATAAGACTAAGTACCCCTAAACATATAGAGACATAGCCCACCATATTTACATATAATTCAATAGTCTGGCCTCTAAAAATTAGATATATCTCAGTGAGTAAAATTCAACCAAATAGGAGGTCCAGTGCCAGGTGTAGTATGTTGTTCAGGAAATATTAATATGTTTATAGCCACTGGTCTGGTGAACACTCTTGTTTCATCCCCCTTGGGAAAGGAGGAACCGGAGTTAGCTGTGTTAATGTTTCTTAGACAATAGAACACATGGGTGTCCTGATCAAGAATGTTATTAGCTCTCTTACATCCTGTTTTGAAGGGAATGGACTATCCGGACATCCATAGACTATTACAGTAGTCTAGAAGGCCAATAAAATTAAACTAGTCAGATTTGTTCAATAGGAAATATTAAGTGCACTGGAAAACTTAACAAAGCACAATACCTTGGAAAGCTATTATTGTGGTGGTATAATTCAGCCTGTTTCCCTTGTATCTCTAGGGGGCCACTCTGAAGGAACATGCCACCTTCAGCCTTCTCATGAGCTAAATGAGACCTCTTTGCAACTGGGTCTGACATCAGTTTCTCCTTAGTCTAACTGTGCCTCCTTCACTACCACTCACATGTGTAGTCTCCTACATAATACTGCATGCAAGTGTCTATGGAGAGACAGTTTATTGGACCTGAATTAATACCATTGAATTATAAGTGGGTGTCAAGAGCTGAAGTCAAATAAGACAGATAGCAGGTGGCAGATTCTGATGAGTCTAAGTGTGAGCTGGTGTACTGTGGAAGGAAAAAAGAGGGAAATATTAACAATGAGAAGCAGGATTATTTCCCAGTACAGTTGTGTACACATGAAGAAGAGGAAAATGTTGTCATCTGAGAATACTGAAGAAATCACCAGTGTTTAGTGATGGCAATGGGGCAAAATAAATGTCTATAGAAGAATGAAAGTTTCAAGGGTAAAGCATAACTTTCCAAGAATTGATTAAAAGGGAAATAATGAGATAGAGCTTTGGGCAGAAATACAACAGCCTTAGTGTTAGAGTAGTGGAGGGGTCATGTCGGGAAGTTGCATCTTGAATCATTGGTTGCTAAGGAAAACAAGGATAAAGAAATTAGCCCTGGGATTGTCAAGGCTGAGCAGGCTGGAGATGCTGTGCCTGGAGATAAAGAGGCTGATGACGAGGAGGAGGGTGAGAGCACCATCTTGGACCTTCAGAATGTTGGGTGGGTGCCAGTTCCTTTTGTTAATGTGGAAGTGAGGTCTATGTCAATCGAGGGCTCATATACAAGCACCAGACACTGAAAGCTCTGAGAATACCTCTTCAGTCTCACAGGGAGAGAACCGTCTTTGTTTAAAGCTACTTTGTAAGAGCTCACATTTACAGAGGCAGGCTCACAATTCTATCCTCATTCTCCCAACAACAGCAGGGAACTGTGGTGCATCCACTGTCTCTTCATAAAAGTTCTCCTTTCCTAATCACTGATAAAGCATCAAATAAGAGATGTTTGGCTGCAACATGAATCTTTGGAAACTGAAGTTATTAAGCAAATCTATGCTCATTTTTCTAAGATCAATTAAATATGAGCACACAGAGAAAAAAGGTGATTATCTGCTAAGTGGAAAGTTTTCAATCATTAATGAAATAAAATATGTCCATATTTTCTAAGAATCTAAAATAAATAATTTTATAGGAAAAAAGACCTTGGTTGCTTTTTTCCCCAGTGTATTTGGTTTTAGTAACAAAAATATTTCTCTTGACAAATTCAAAGGCCTTCTTAAGTTTTCAGAGAATTTACCATAAATAACTATAGAGTAAAGTTCTGCACCTACGTCTGTTTTTTCTTTGAGTGGTCTGATAAGAATCATCGGTTAGTTTATTCATTCACAAAACACTTATGTTTCACATTCTGCACTTAAGATTTTAGAATTATGCAGATGAGGTCCTTCTGCTCATAGAACTTGGTTACATGAATTGGTCTGGACAAAAGAAAATGTCCCAATTTCCTGTCTTGCAATGGTAAAAACACTCTGACCCAAAGCAACTTAGGGAAGGCTTACATACTACAGAGCATCACTTAGTGAAGTCAGAGTATGAGCTCAACCAAGATTTTGAAACAGAAACCAAGAAGAAATTTTGAATCCTAGGAAACCTCAAAGGCACATGCTCATCTAGATTAATTTTTTCTTTAAGTTCATGTGTCTACTGAGAATCTTGTATACAAATACTGTATTTATATCAGTTGTATCACTATCTTCCCCTCCAACTCCTCTCTCCCATGATCAACTCCCTCTCAAATTCATGACTTTCCTTTAGTTATTATTGCTACATGCATGTATTGTTATACACACACACACACACACACACACACACACACACACACATATATATATATCCTGCTGCATATGTTTAGTGTGGCTTGTTTGTACATGTGTTTAGGATCGACCACTGGGATTGGACAACTTATCAGTAGCCTTGTGAATACTGATTCCGCCTTTTTAAGCAGCCATTGATTGTCTATAATTCATTATCTAGGGGTAGAGCCTTGTGACTATTCCCATTCATGGTAGTATGTCAGCTGGTTGAATCATTGTGTGGGTCTTGTTTATGCAACCATACTATTGTAATTTCTAGTGTGTATTATCTAGCTTGCTTATATGTGTAGATCAGGACTATACTCCCAGGGAAAAGTGTTGCCTACACCAGAGAGAGTTCTTACATCAATCAACAACCAAGACAACCCCCACAGGCCAACCTGCTCTAGACAATCTCTCAGATAAGTCACTTCTCAGAAGACACAAGGGTGTGTCAAACTGACAATTAAAGCTGACTAGAACAGGCAAGTATAATGTGGTAACTATTGATGAAGAAAGCAAGAAGGTTCTGTATGAGCAAGCACATAGGAGGGTTCCTACCTAAAGTTGCAAACAAAGGGGACTGTGACACACGCAGAAGCAACAGCTCCTGAGAAAAGTCACAGTATAAGAGATTTCCTCAAAATAGAAAACTCAACGTATTGATGGCTGTAATTGTTCGAATAAAAATGGCCCCCCATAGGCCCTTATGGTTTGGCACTATTTGGAGGTGTGGTCTTGTTGTAGTAGGTGTGACTTTGTTGAGATAAGTGTGTACTGGAGATAAGCATTTCGATCTCAGATATTCAAGCCAGGCCCAGGATGCCATTCTTTCTTCCTGATGAACTCTCAGCTCCTACTCCAGAACCATGTCTACCTATGTGCTACCATGCTTCCCACCATGAAAATAATGGACCAAACCTTTGAAACTATAAGCCAGCCCTAGTTAAATGTTTTTCTTTATAAGAGTTGCCATGATCATGATGTGTCTTCACAACAATAGAAGTCCTAAGACAATGGCTGATGTTAGAGTGGGAGTACATAGAGCTAAAAAATCAGGTAATGTCAAATTGGTCTTCAGCCTGAGGATATTGAATCACTTACCACATTGGCATTTTTTAATAATCACTTGAACAAGTGTGGAAAACAGATGATAGAGTGAGCTTGATGAGATAAGATTATTTGATTTTTTAAAAAATTTTCACCCCAATGCAAATATTCTATGATCTAATGGAATAAACCACATGTATGTTTCATAAGTAACCATTCAAAGCAGTCATAGATGATAGTAAGCTAACTTCTTGTTGCTACACCACTATAGATAGATGGCTGTTCTAAGTGCTTTATCAATGCATTTAAAAGCAATACCAGCCCCTATAACACATACTTAATTTGAATGATTATAGCTTTCTACCTTATAGGCAAGGAACATGAGACACAAGAAGTGGAACCACTCTGCAAGTGAAAAGTTTGCAGCAGAAGGTCAGAGTACAGTGCCAAGCTCTTGCAATCTGAGGTGTGGAGAAATGGATACTCTCATTTCCATGGTTTAGAAGACTCAAGTCCAATAGAAAGCATTTCCAAGGTGATATGAAAATAAACCCTTTTTCATGACCAGAAGGGACAACTGTATAATCTGTATCTACATTTGGGATACACACCAGTAAGAAAAAAGTTAAAAAGATGAAGACAAAGGAGAATAGGAGCCATGTCAAATTCTTTCACTGGCTGAGCTCAAAAATCAAAATTGTCATAAACAGTAAAAGTTTCTGGTTGGGTTACATAAAGCTTTTTTAAAAACTTCCCCTCTGGTCCCACCACCACCCAATTAAAATTGGCTGACCAAATCCTCTTTTAGAGTAATAAAATCAGAGGTAATGTGAGTCTATGATCATGTTCTTTACAAATAATTAGTGGTTATTTCCTTTAATTGTAATTATTCTAGTTTTTTGACAGAATTAAAGTAGTTTCAGTAAATGTATTAAATGCACAACAGATGGAAGTCAGGCTTTGAGATCCCAGGCTTCGTGGTGCTGAACATTACAGTTCTTGTCTAAAATTGCTATTAATAACAGCTCTTTCTAGGGACCCTGATGCTCAAAAGAATGAACTCTCCACTTTTGTAATTTTTTCAAAGAATTGGTCCCTGAAAATTGGAAGTCATTAATGTATCACCAGTCTATAGAAACTATCTGCAATTTATTTAACCTATTTGTCACAGTCAACATTTAAATCCCTGTGTGTTAGCTCAGTTTAGGGAAGCCCTAATGATCTAAACAAGAAATGTTTCTGATCTTGTTGATTGCACTGGTAAAACATTATTCAAGAACCTGAGAGCCTATATGACTTTTCTTTCTTCATTATCTGTTCTGCCCTCTACTCCCCAGTTCACATTGTGCATTATCTATACATGCAAAAACTGCATGCAGCATGCAATGATATATCTAATGGAACACACTGCAAATATGGTTCTTTGTCTGTTTACAATTCTGATCTTTTATGGGTCCAGCTGCTTTCTTTGTCTCAGTTAGGAAATTGATTTTGATTTTTTTCTTTATTAATGTACTCAGTGACCTGAGTAGTAGTTGAAGGATTTTCCATTCATTTGTTTGAAAATATTGGTGTGCCTGCTGCTCTAGGTCAGAAGGTGACATAGATGTAAAAAGAACTTTAAATTTTCAGCATGCAACAGGACAAATTTTGAGGTGCCCAGTAAGTTTAACCTGATTTAAATATGACACAGCATAAACACATTTTAAAGCATTACACAGCGTCATGTTGATATGCACAATTTTTATGCTTTTATAAGTCAGTTGAAAATAATTCAACTTAAATTTTAAAAAGAAAGAAAATAATTCTTGCCTTCAAAGGTGAGAGCCTGTTTGAAGGAGTTGTTGGTACCATGATAAATGCAATCCCAAGTTGCTAGGGAAAAGAGAAAATAGCAGATTTGGGGCTCCATCTTCCCAGTATGTTTTGCTTTCCCAATGCTTCTACCACAAGCTACCACAAACTTGCTGGCTTGGAGCAGCACCATTTATGGCCTTGTAATCATGAAGGAGAAATTTGAAGCATGAATCTCACCGAACTAAAGTTGTTATGGGTTTGAATATAAACGGTTTCCTGCCCGGAGGCTCATGCACTGAAGGCTCGGCCTGCAGCTGGTAGCTCTACTTTAGGAAGTTCCAAAGTGTAAGTGGTGGAACCCAGATGCATAGCGTATGTCACTTAGGATGTGTGCTTGAAAATCTCTTCCTCTTTCTCTGCTTTCTGGTCATCCCGAGGTGAGTACCCTTTTTCTCATATCTATACCACTGTCACATTACAAGTCATTGTCTAGAACCAAAGCCAACTGACCATGGTCCAAAACCCTATGAAAGCATGAGTTAAACTCTTTTTTCGTTGTTATGTGAGGTCATAGTGGTCATAGTGATATTAAGAAGCTTACACAAAAAATCAAAGTATTAACAAGCCTGCATGGGAAGTCCAGGAAAGGATATATTTTCTTGTCTGTTTCAGCTTCTAGAAAGTCCAACATTCCTTGGCTCTTGACCCCTTTTTCATCTTCAAAGCCAGCAATCACAGAGCCCCAACAACTGTTTCTGGTTCTCTCTTTGATTTTTTACCTATCTTGCCTCCCCTTTCATTTATAAAAAAAAAAAGTTTTTATACTGAAATCATTAAAATATTCAAGATAATTTCTCATCTAAACATTTGTAATTTGATAGCATCTACAAAACCCGTTTTTACTATGTTAAGGAAGTATATTTTTAGGTTCTGGGGATTTAGACATTAACATACTTGAGTGCTACTCTGTCTGCCAGTTCCTAAGTCACTTTAGCCTCCCCAAGAGTCACCTTGGTTCTTGATAACAGAACCCAACATGTTCAAGCGGTGGGTGGCATCACTTGATCTTAGGGTGGTTAAATACCTATCCAAGGTGCTTAAGAGCACGAAGAGATAAAAAAACTAGCTAAAAAATGTCTTAATCCCTTTTGTCTTAAAACAAAATAGAGTATCTAGAGGTTCAGTAGTCATCATGGGCATAAAGAATAGACAAAAAATAAGAGAAATACAATGATCCTTCTCATTTAGTGTCACAGGACCAATGGCAATAACAGCCTGCCCCTGGATTTCACATATTAAAATCTATTATATGGGAAAATTAATATTGGTTAGCAGATTTTCTGAAACTTCTGCCAAATACTTTTCTAATCAACATCCTTGGATTTGTTCTGCTCTACTTCTGTTAATACTCCTCATTTATGGTCATCTCTTTTTCCCTCAGTAAACACTAAGTAAGTTCATTAATGCCAAGAAAAGCACAGCCCAGTGCATAGTGCCTACCAATCTCTTGGATATATCACTGTTACCATCTCTTCTACTGAATGAGTGCTAGAAATAGTAACTTCTTATTCACAATAATTTATAATAAAATGAGAATATATAACTTCTGGAATCAGGTAATGGTTGGAATATACTAAAATTTTGTTTTCCCTCCAATATGCATGTTTTGGAATGTCAAACACAAATATGATATCATATTAGGAGGTAAGCCCTTTAGGAGGCAGTTAGATTGTGAAGATGGAACCCAGAGAAATGAGATTAATGCCCTTATAATATAAATTTTACTCTGCCTTCTCTTTCTTGACTATCTATTAAATACAGACATAAAAAGACTATAGTAAAAATAATGCCCTGGGTGTTGGGGATAGGATCCTGCCAAGACCCTAACCATTCCAGCATCCTGACTTCAGACTTCTGGCCTCCAAAACTATGAGCAATTAATTTATGTTGCCCAGTGTATGGTGTTTTTTGTTGCAACAGTCCAAATGGACTATGGTCCTTGTTCTTCCCCACCCATCCCTCTCCCTTCTACTTGCTTTCTCTGAAGAAATATGCTTTCAAAGTCTGGTCTGATCTGTGGAGACAAAAGAACTTGGGAACAGCCTCAAACTGTGCACCCAGAATAACAAGGGTCTCCCAGCCCACGTTTCCAACAGCAACTCAATTCTAACACCCTGGGCAAGTGTGAAGACAGATTTCCCCAGTCAAATCTAAACCTGGCCGCATCACTGAAAACACCTTAATTTAGCTTGTGGCAGTTAGATAAACTCCATAAATTCATGAGCTCTGGGAGTTGTCACTAGTTAATCAATTTTTGTTCAAGCCATTAAGATTGTAAGTGATTTGTTACAGAGTAGTAAATAACTAATTTGTAATCCAATAAACATGTATTGAATAAAAATAAACAGTTGTTGAAATTTTAAGAATACATAACAGGTAGAAGTAGGGTAATGAGGAGAAGTGTTAGGAAAGATTCCATGGGAAAGGAAATATATGAGTTGAGAGTTATGAATAAATGAGATAAGTAAGACACACCCAACAGAGGAATCAGTATCCATAAGGCAGGGTGAATGATAGGATGGGCAAGCTAGTTAATTTACCACATTACCAAGCAAACCATTGTGAAAGAAGATGGAGAAAAGGTGAGGCACTCAAGTACAAGGAACTTTCTGTGAGCATTGTTCTCTACACAGCAAGGAGCAAAGGAGGCTTTCCAGTACTGAGGATGCACCAGTGATAGCTATAGAGGAAGATGGAGTGGAGGTGGAGAGGAAATAGATGGAGGCAGACCCACTAACTAGAATACTAATCAAAATATGTACAGGATGAATTGAGGCAGTCCAAGCTACCACGAGGAGTGTAGAAAATTCAGAAGACTGTTGATTTAAGAGATTTTTTTGGACAATGAGACCCTAGGTGGCAAGATTTATCTACTGAGTTAGTTGCAAGCTTTCACAAGATGTTATGTTGTCATAGAAACAGCATAAGGCTGAGCTAGAGAAATGAATTAGTGCACCCATAGCACAAAGGGAGAAGTGATGCAGGGTGACCTTTTATTAAGCACGTACCTCACGTAGCAAGCTAGAGGTCATCTTTTTCCTTATGGTATCACATTTATTTCTTAAGAGGAATTAAACACAATCTATCTTATCTTATTGAGGACGAAGAAGCAGAGGCTCAGAGAAGTCAAATAAGGTATCTGGGCTCACACTCTTGAATGGTAGAATCAACAAGTAGACCAATGTGCTTCTCCAAGCCTTATACCATTCTACATACCATAGTATCTTGAGAAATTAACCAAATAAGAAGACTATGATAGAGTCCTAGGGGGAAAATGAAACCGAAAGATCTAGGTAAGTACAGAAAGAAATAGACCTCAAGTCATGGAAGATGGAGACCTGAGGGAGTTGGTGCCCCAGAAGCAGGAATAAAAAATAGTTTCAAGATGGAGGAAACTATCAGGATGGACCCTACAACACTGGGGTGAAGAAGAAGAGGGGATAGTGGGGACATCTGGAGAAATGGCAGTGATGTCGCACTAAAATGGTAGTGCTTGAGGCAACAGTTGAACAAATGAATAGAGACAGTGAG
Organism: Rhabdomys pumilio; assembly: GCA_030674055.1. NCBI lineage: Eukaryota > Metazoa > Chordata > Mammalia > Rodentia > Muridae > Rhabdomys > Rhabdomys pumilio. The sequence continues at coordinate 721,111 of JANHMN010000031.1, read as the reverse complement.
TTTAAGAAACATATTCCCAAAGTCCGGCTGGGAGAAGAAAGAGAAAGGTGGAAAGATGCATAAGGGATGCCTCGAGATCTGAAGCATGTGGTAGACTCGGAACAGGAGCATTGCTGATGGGAGAAAGCGTATTAGGTGACAGAAGAAAACTCTGCTTCACGAGATATGAATGCCCTTACTTCATTCTCTAAATTTAGCATCTTCTCTGTGTAACCAGGGATGGTTCTGCTTTTACTGTCTGAAAGGCAGTGACCTCTTCAATTCTATCACTCCTTGTGTTATTACAAACTTGATCTCTCCAAACCTGGTTTAAAACTTTGCTCCTGAAGGGCTGGTAACAGATTGCTAATGGAGTCTTCACTTCCAGCTTCCTTGCTGCTTCCAGCTTCCACTTCCAGCTGCATGCTGGCACACTGTGTAACCCTCTCCTCTGCTTAATATTGGCTCTTTTCGATTTCCGTACACCAGATACAAAGAGTTCAAGAGATGATTGTGTTCCTGTTTGTATCTGCCTAACCTGTTTGTTCACATAGTGGGTATATAATAAATGTGATAGTGGATGCACAAGTCACTGTGAGCCTCCTGATGAAGTCTTATATTCTTCTAACAGAAGAGGAAAAGCTCTATCTTGATATTTAATCCCTGTGATCCACATGTTATAGGTGAGACTGAACCATTATATCAAAAATTCTTCATCAGATTTCTACTGTGTAAAATCATTATAGTGGCATCAGAACAGACTGTGACTTAGAATTAAACAGTATCTCTGAAAGAAATTCCTGACTCTTCTCTCCTCTGGGCTGTAAAGATGTGCTTTGATGAGTATGAAAGAACAGAGTCATTTTCAATTCTGTGTGTTATTTGTAAGCAGCCATTAGCAAAGGAAATGAATTAAATAATAGCATAGTGATGGCAAGCTGATCAAGAAATTTGACCCAGAAATAAATCCATTAATGTGTTTCTGATTTTAGAGTTAGATTAATTATCAAATTAAGTAGCTGTGGGTAAAGTGATCATTCAGCTCAATGTAAACCACACTCTAACTTCTTTTCTCCCCTCTGTCTGGAAACCTAATCTGATGTTTAATTTTAAAGTGATATAATAGTCATTAGGTTGGTACATGCAGGACAATCAACTACCTCGTGAATACCGAACAAGCTTCCAGCAAGGAAGCAGGAAGGTATATTCAATTATCAACATAAGCATCTTTTGATATAGTGACTGGGTTGTTTCTTCTTGTTTATCAGTCTTGGTAAGGTCACTTTCTATCAGGTAGTCACAGCATCTGCACACTTTGAGAAAATCTGCCCTCCTTCAGTATCTCCTAGTCTTGGGTAGCCATGAGCATGAAATAAATGAATGGTCAGAATGTTTCCCAAACATGCAGATTCAGGGTCAAATTAAATAATTGTAAGATCACTGCTACCCTATGCTATGAATACCATCCCTCACACTCTCTCCTATTTCCATCAGTTGGTAGCTAGTCTGGTGGTTGAGTCCTCTTACAAGCCAAAGGCAAGAACAACAGAGGTGGGGTTGACTTTCTGAAAGGCTGAAGAACATTTTTGACTATGTCATAAATTTTCATTGCTGTAGTATTTAGAGGCTATGTGCCTGAGGGGTTTGTCCATCAGCAGAGACATAAAGCAGTATTCTTGGCTGCATGTGATCAATAAAAATCCCTTGGCCCTTCCGTGAATAGCAGAGACGGTGACCTCAGTGTCACAGAAAACTTCTAATTTGGATAATTACATTCTGCTTCTCCCTGTTGCTCTTGTGGCTTAAATAGAAAATGGAATTCTTCATCTTTGCTCATCAACTGCTGCTTAAGTTACAATGCTGTGAGGTGTTGCTGTGAGCTGTTAAACATCTGCTGAGCCCTACTTTGAAGGTGGCTGCTTTTTAATTGAATTTTACTTTAATTGACTTGAACACACTCTATAGGTAATAAATCAGTTTGCAAAATGCTTTCAAGTCTATTTAGATAAAGAGATTCATATAAATATCAAAACACAATAACTACTATTTGGAAAGATATTTGGGGTATACTTTTCTTAAAAGATAGTTTGTAAATTTTGAGAATAATAAAGGCTACACATTAGTTTTTTTTTTGTTTGTTTTTTTTTGTTTTTTTTTTGTTTTTTTTTTTTTTTTACAAATCCAAGAGATTTCAATGAACAAATCAGCCAGTGAGGGTGTTCTTAACACCTGTTTCACAGATTTGGGCTCAGGCACAGATATACAAAACAAGCTGTTCCCACTAGAGGTCACACCTTTTCTCTTCTCCAGGAAGATAAGTATTGTAAGATCTCTCTCTCTCTCTCTCTCTCTCTCTCTCTCTCACACACACACACACACACACACACACACACACCACACACACACACACACACACACACACACACACACACACACACACGGAATAGAGACAAGTTGGGGCTATCAGATGCTCTTCTGACCCAAACCATCTGTCTCTTTACTGTCACACAAATATCAAAAGTTTCACTATTAAAATTCTGTGCAATATCCCCTGAAGTGCAAATTTATGACTTGATAGGGCTTCCAAACCATTGTGTGATTTTACAGGCTTCCATGGGTTATGTTCCAAATCAAGGATACAGCAGAGAAAAATACAAACAACTTATGTCTGGAAACTGGGAGGGAAGGAAAAACAGTAGCTGCAGAGAGTATTTGCTGGTGTTGCTGCTGCTGGTGCTGCTGGTGCTGCTGCTGCTCCTGCTCCTGCTGCTGCTGCTGCTGCTGCTGTTTTAAACATGGTGAAAGATTAAATGGGGGTGAGATTCTGAGCCCAGACAGAAAGGTCAGCCTTTAAATGCAAGAAGGGTGGGACTAGTAAATGTCTTTATTATAGTATTTATAGGTAGACTAGAGGCAGTGTGTGCTGTCAGAAGCAAGACTGGTAAATTCGTGGAAGCTAGGTAAGGAAAGCAAAGATCAGCTAAGGGAGATCAACTAGAAAAGACTGTGAAAAGTGCAGATTGATCACTAGTCAGAGAAATGAAACCCAAAATAACAGCAAAGTGGGTACTAAGCTCTTAGGAAGGTGAAGACTATAGTGGCGGAGTTTGAGGAAGAAATGGTACAGGCATTCTTAAAAATAAATAGGCTTGAGTTGAAATTAGAGTTCATTGTGCCAAAACTCTCCTTCAGAGAAGTATGTCAACACTATCAGTTTGGTAACATTCATCTGATGAGTCCAACAATAGATATTAAATCACGGTGATTTTTTTCTCAACTATCATTGCATTGAACCTGGGTATTCAAATGTCAGGCTTGTGTCTGAGAGAATGAGAATTTACGGTAAAAATAAAGTCACATTCTGAGATTTCAGTTCTGGTGTAAATTAGAGTGAGGCAGCAAGATGATGGTTTTGGTGCCATGTTATTGTACTGAGAAGAACCTGCTAAAAATTGTTCTCCACTCTCTTATTTGATAATGAACTTGAAGAGTTCAGCTTGTACTGCTCTCCTGTCATGTCACACAAGTACTACACAACAGCTTCCGATGAGGCAAATGGGCTGGGTGGAAGAGGAGAAGATCAGAAAAGACGTCAGTCAGATATTCCACCTGTGTCTCAACGTCATCAAGCAGACTAGACTGAACTTCACAGCATTGTTACAAAACTTTGTTTTCTGAAAAGTTTGACTTTTTGGAAGTGAAAAGCTGGGGCTGGGTCTCAAAGGTAGAGTATTTGCCTCCAATCTTTAGTACTGGTAACAACAACCAAAGAAAACATTGTAAAAAGTTCTGTTTTAAAAGAAAACATCCAGTTCTACTCTATTTTGTGTGTCTGTGTATGTGTGTGAACTTTTTTATTGAAAATAGATTTTTTTCTCATACAACATATACAAACCATAGTTTCCTTCCCTCCACTCCTCCTAGCTCTCGCCTCCTCTCCCCTCCACAACAGATTTCCTCCTCCATTTCCTCTTCAGACAAGAGCAGGGCTCCTAAAGACAATAACAAAACAAGATACAATAGGACAGGTAGAAGTCCTCATAATGAGGCTGGAGGGCAACCCAATAGGAGGAAAGGACTCTCAACATTAGGCAGACAAGTCAGAGACACACCAGATTCCCCTGTTAGAAGTCTATCAAGAAAACCAGGCTAACAGTCATAGCATACATGAAGAGGACCTGGAGCAGACCCAGTCTCTGTGAGCCCATGTGAGCCCTGCTTAGTTTATTTATTGGGTATAGGTATAAATTTTTCTCAACTTGCTTTAATAAGGGCTCAACCTCCTCTTTTGCCCACCACCCACCGATGGTAGTGAAAAAGAAAGGTTATTAGGTTACAGAAGTAGACCTGTTTAGAAATAGTTCTTTGGAGCAATTCCAATCTTCATTGTTCTCAGTCCAGTCCACTAGCAAGCACCAAACACAAATCATCAGCAGCAGACAAGTTCAATGGACAGATACCACACAGGAAACAGCAGCTGTATTTCAGTCCACTCAGCAGACACCACATACAAACCTTCAAGGGCAGTTCAATACAGAAGAAACTTCAAGGCTCACCAACTGGCCCAGGTCTGTGGAAGCAGCAAGAAGCCACAGGAACCTTATGAGAAGTTTTTTGGTGAGTTTCTCTCTATGATGTCACCACAAGTAAAGCTCAACAACACAATGTAAGGAGAACCAATATATGTGTGCCATCAACAAAGAATAGTGAGGTGGAGCAAAGCAAACCAGTGCTCAAGCTCCCACTGTATGTGGGATCATATTTATACTCCTTCATCACCCATCCTTTTATGTGTTTGCTTTAGCAAAACATCCTTTCACCTCTGTGCCCCAGCAAAACATCATTTGATATAACTGACTTTCCAAACAAACCAGAAATTTCCATTTCAAGTGGGCCATGTTCTCTTGCTGTCCTTCATCCCCTCTGACTCCTACCATCTTTCCCCACCACCTTCTTCTGCAAGGTTGTGAGTTTGCCCAATCTCCAAGGGGAAGTACCCAATCGAGAACTCCAATTTAGACTTTTTTTCTCATTTCTGGCTAGTGGTCTCTGCACTTGCACCTATCTGCTGCTGGCAGAAGCTTCTCTGATGACGACTAGACAAGGCATTGATCTATAAATATACGAAGATATCATTAAGAATATTTCATTGATTTTTTTCTTTTGGTTCTACCCTAGAGCTGAACTTGAAGGGAATCTTTGAGCTAACTAGTCTCCAGTTCTGGGTTATTCATGAAGATTAGGGCATGGGCCTCAAGTTAACCCAAACACTGGCTACTCATTCCCACATGCTCTGTACCACTATTGCCCCAGCAATCTTGCAGGCTGAACAGATTATAGGTGGAGGGTTTTTTTTGTTTGGTTGGTTGATTGGTTGGTTTTTTTGGTGTGAGATTTCTCTTTTCATAGCCTGAGAAGTACCTGCTCATGCCAAATAGAATAGACTGTGGGGGTGAAGCCTTTAAGTCCACACCAGCTCCACCATTCTATTTGCTACAACAGCAAGGAAGTTGTCCTTGGCAAGGGGGCCCCGTTGTCAAAATTCTAGATACAACCACATTGGTTTCACAATCCACAAATGGCTTTGGATCCATAGTCTGAAGAATGTTCTTTGATATTTGCAGTGGTTCATATACTCTTAACATGAAATGTGGTGAAGTTGTATTGTGTTCTACTATCACCAGAAAATGTGCTAGGCAGCAAAGAGTCTGATGACGAAGAATAAATTCAAAAGTTAACGAAAAACAAGGCCTCTGAAAAAGTAGCTTCACGTCTGTTCTGCTTCCCAGAGTTTGACATCCATAGGATAAGAACAAAAGTAACTGAAGAACAAGAACATATAGAAAGGAATGTAGGGAAGGAGAAAGCATGGAAGGAGACATCTCCGGTGATTACAAAGGTGGTTGCGGACCATCTCTGATAGAACACCTCTGACCCAAGCCTGAACAACACACCGTCATTTGCTAAACAAAAATAACAAGCCATTACTTCTAAAAGCAGCAGGGACATATGGGACTCCTCTAGCACTGAGACAGGTGTTTATTTGAATTGCTGAATTGCTGAAGGTCCATGATGAACATCTTATTTGAATTACTGATGAAGTCAGATCTAATTTTGGCATGTCAGGAATTCAGAAGTTTAAGGAAGTCAAACCTTAGGAGCAAAAAAGAAAGTGATGCCTAAGGTATTAAATTATTGTCACTAAGATAGTCATTTACCTCATATCCTGTCCTTAGTGTATTCTTTTGAAAGATCTCCATTTTGTGTCCTCAAGCTACTCATCAAGAGATGAAGACTGTGAAGAGAGTAGACAGTGTTGGGGTCAAAGCAGGTAATCCAGAAAGAAAGTTCTACAGCCTGAGCAGCGTGACTCAGGCTCTTTGTTTATGAGGAACAGAAAAATAGTAATTTAATCAGAAGAATAAAGAAGGGCTGGAGAAATGTCTCAGCAATTAGGAACATGGGCTGCTCTTCCAGAGAATCTGAGTTTGTTTGCCTGCACCCACATGGTGGCTCACAACTACCTGTAACTCCAATTCAAGGGAATCTGATGCCCTCTACTGGCCTTAGTGATTACCAGGTATTCACATAGTACACAAACATACATGCAGGCAAAACAGTCATAAATGAAGAAAATAAGAAGGAAGGAAGGAAGGAAGGAAGGAAGGAAGGAAGGAAGGAAGGAAGGAAGGAA